>OX453069.1:18845486-18993211 GCA_949699795.1 Spicauda simplicius
GACCGCATTAGGTACATTTATTACTTACTATATGTTATGTAGTACATGTTAATTCATGTGACCCGGCGGTCATCTTTGGCTGACTGAATCCCAGGTTCGAGTCCCGATTAAGTAGACATTGACTAATGTTGTTGATTTAAGGCAAGAATGAATTGCAAGGGAGAGCTATGGTTTTCGTGTTTAGTTTGTACTTACTCACCTCTCCTTTTTTTTGACGACCCGCGTGGCGGAGCGGTTACCATGACGGTCTGACGAGTATTGGGTCCCTGGTTCGATTACCGGCTAGACAGGTATCTGAATGATGAGTTTTAGATTCCTATTCTGAGTCTGGGTGTTTGTGTATTCGTCTTGTGTGTGTCCATGGTACCCACAACACAGGAGAAAATCCTGTTGTGGGGCTGTGAAGAACGCGTGTTTTTATACTGATGGATGTTCCAATTTTTTTGACACACTTTTGCTTTACAGGTTAAAATCAGGATGACAGGATGCAACGATGATGTAGAAGACGAATCAGATATTATTATTGGATTACTACCAACGAGCGATCCAGCTGAATTGGCCCAGTCTTCTATAGCGCAGCATTTACCGAAGGGTCCAATACCCAACCCAAATAACCCCCCGGCTTTTGCACCCGCCCCTATTGTATCTGGCCCGATTAACGTGTCCAACCGTTCCCTAAATATGATTAGAACTAAGGAATATACTAATACACAAGCACCTCAGTTGATACCTCTAACAAATGTCAGTACTCCAAGTTCAAAATCCCCTTATGAAATTGGATTTAAAGCTCCTAATATTTCTCCCTATCCTGTCCCTCCAGGGGACATACCAAGTAATCCCGGTTTCCCACCTTATCCCACGATACCAAATAGTGGCTATCCCCACCCAGCTCCGGTTGCAGGTATGCCTTATAGACCGGGTCAAGGTATAGCTGAACACAACTTAAGCTTAGAACGGTTATCCATACAGCCGTCAGCCCCACCGTTGTAAGAAATTTTATATGGCTAACTATGCCTGATAATTTTACTTAAATATGCATATAACATCATTATTGTATTTCTCTGTCCCCGATATGGTAAAAGAAGGAAATGTAACATTTAGAATCTATGATAATTATATTAATCTATATTTATGGATTCAGGAAAAAGGTGCAGATGGCAGTATTTTTTATTCTTGTATCTCGATCGGTTGTAATTTTAACAACAACACTAGCTAGCATTAAAATATAAGTAGAATTTCTTAATTTTATTATTCTGAGATACAATAAAGGAATTTTCTTTAATAATTACTTATAAAAATTCTTCACATAAAAAAATATTTTTATGTATATATAATTTTCAACATTTTAGACATCATTGTTTACCTACGGGTGTATAAACAATTTCTCTATTAAATTATCAATTATTTTTCTGAATATTGAATAATTTTAAATTATTGATTAATTTTAACATTTTACTTAGTTTTGACTTTTTTCTGCTTGCGCTTTTTTAACTATCGCGGCAGTACTCCTAGTTTTCTCTCAGCTTGAGATTGTATACCACGCTGGTCAAGTGTGGCTGTGGTGGCGGTCGTGCACTTCACAAACCTTTGAAAACTTAATTTGTACAGGTGTTCCATGATTGATAATTGATTTACAAGCGAAACTAAAATATATATTTTTGAACATATTTTATTTTTTAAGGAAAAATGTTTTTATACTATTTTACAAAAATGTTTTATAATGTTTTTTACAAATCATACAAATAAGTAATACTTGAATCTCGTCTATTATTATTTGAAGTTTACTTCATCACGTAGGTACAGGTTATGATTTCGAGCAGTTATTGTACAAGATAATTGCGCATGGCCTATTATTAATTTCACTGCTAATTATAAAGTGCATTCAGTAGTACGTGTAGTACAACTATGTACTACTTATACATAGGTACTGTTACTGTGATAGTAAATACTCAAAGAGGGCTTGCCTTTTATAGTTCGCACATTTTCGAAAAAGAAGCCGCAAAGACAATAAAAAATGAAGAATTTTACTTTTAAAACATATTTTTACTAAGAATATTTGAGCATATCGCTACGAACAAAAGGGCCACAAATCAAAAATATTCAACTTATTTTTTTAGAACTTTTTTTTAGACAAAAATAACCATATCCGAATTAACCATTAAAAGAAGAATAAAAATACCTTTCTAACAGTGTATAACACATATTTATCTGTTTTAAAATTACAGAGCAATTATACAAGAACTGATTTTCAAAGCTTTAAATGGCTCTCCTGTAAAATTAGGTCTATTCGAGTTGTGGCCCTTTTGTTTTGAAGTAGCGATATTTATTATGCATTTTTTCGAATAAATACAGGTTTAAAACATCGGAGCTTATGCTCCGATGTTTTAAACCTGTATTATTATTTTATAATATATTATTTTATAATAACCCTGGGTTATTATAAAATAATGTATATTATTTTATAATAACCCTGAAATATTCTTGTACTATGAGAGCCGTGCCATGTTTAAATTTAGAAAAAACACTGTTGTACTGCATTTATATTTTTGTTACCAAAATGCTCTATAAGAGATAGTTACGTAGTTTATAAGATGGTTGAATAACATTTTCTATGCTATTTTAATATTTTTACTAATTGATACTGTTATACTTATACACTTTAATGATAAGTGCATATGATATTTTAAACGTTTATAAATAACCGGAACTAAAGGTGGATTTATACTAAACGAGTATTTCCTTGTTCTTCATAAGGACGCCTTCACATTAGAAAGTATCTATTGCAGTCGCGCGGCTGACACGCTGCGGCCGCGCTACTTGCGATCTAATGTGAAGGCGCCCTTAAATTCTTTTGGGTGTAAACAGAAAAATCATTCTCTGCAGTTTTTTAACGTTTTTAGGTACAGAAAGGGAAGGATAAAAAGGTGGTCTATGCCAGGCGTTCTCAACAGTTGTGCTGTAGCTGTGTGCTGCACACAGTTTGCCTCGTATATTTTCAAATGTGCTGCAAATTGCAACCCGCATAGTAACCTTATGACTCCTCTATAGTATAGAAAGTCACTTCGACTTACCTCGTCAAACTTTATCTCGTCTCGGAAGACTTAGCATTAGCTGTCGGTTTTGCGCCCGAGGCAAAGGGCTCTAAATTGCAATGAGCTTAAAGAGACGGCTGATGAGGATGAGATGGTTAGAGGAGGCATTATTAAAATGCCTGTTTGAAAATCGGGCATTCATGAATAAACTCCTTTGAAGTGATATAATTTAAAATGCATTTTTAAACACTTGATTACATAGCGTACTTTATCAGTGCATTCACCATTTTTTCTGGTATGTCGTGAAACGTTAATAAAATTAAAAGCGTAGGTCCTGGTAAAGCCAAAAGGTTAAAAACGGTAAATATTTACTTGGTCTAAACCCACCTTTAGACGGACAATTCCTTACTGTCATCAAGCACAAATACATTTAAGAGGAAAATGTAATTGGTAAGATAACTGTATGATTATAAGGATTCGCATAACGCTTACGCAAATACTATGTGTAATTGATTTTCAATGATGTATTTTCCGTATATTCTGGTGCTGTTTATAACTGCGATATATTTCTTGTTTTTAAATAACTATTTTTATATGCAAATGTTTAAACAATTACAATTAAATGAAATCTTTACGATTTGATCTTTCTTTTTTTTAATTTCTAGTTTAATCTATTTTAGCTTTATTTTTTTTTATCTTTACTTTATCGTTTTGCCCGGATAAGTTTTTACTTGCATAGGTATTCCCAGAATTGTTGATTAGAAATGTAAAATTAGTACCATCACTACATAGTATAAAACAAAGTCGCTTCGCGCTGTCTGTCCCTATATATGCTTAGATCTTTAAAACTACGCTACGGATTTTAATGCATTTTTAATAGATAGAGTGATTAAAGAGGAAGGTTTTTATGTATAATACATGCATAATATAGTGGACGAACACTGATAATTCTAGATCTTTGACTAGGCGGAACGGAGTTCGCCGGGTCAGCTAGTGTAATATATGAGTGAAAACGTACTCTGCGTTAGTTTTGAGGAAGCTTAGTAAACTTGTACAAAGGATGTGCCCACATTTATACTGTGAATATAAACCTGTTAATTTTAAGGGCAAGTAGCAAGTTATCAGAAATCGATCTTGTAAGCTGATATATTAGTATGACACTAATTAGGGTGTTATAACTTTGGTAAAGCGGAGATAATGTTAATGTGATTTTCACAATTTAGATTAAACTAATAAGCTTATGGTACTTTTTCTTTAAAAAAACACCAAATCGATAAATCTGCAATACTTTTTATTAAAACATTACAAAAAAACAATATATTGGTTTAAAACCTATAATAGTTGATATAAATGCATAAATATGGCAATACTTAACTCATTATGAAGGTAAAATAAGGTTATTACTACATTTTATACATAAAATTAAAATTTAATTCTTACGACACATGCAGTGTAAGTACAATCAATTAAAAAATAAATAAATCTATGGTTAGAAATAAATGCACATTACAAAACAAGTAATTTTTTTGTGGCGTTATTCTTTGTGTCTATTTTTTGTGGAGGGATTCCCTTTCGAAGTTACTATAGTGATATGTCGGATTCTTACTGACAAGAAGATCAACAGACATGTGGGTCAGGGTTGCAATGCTTTTTGGTGGGGTGGTAGAAAATCCCAAGTGCAGTGGCGGTATTAAGGGGTGGCGAACGGGGCAATCGCCCGGGGCCTCGCGCATTAACAAATTAATAGGTATTTGAGTATTTCAGCCCCTACTATTCTTTGAATAGGTCTCGCAAAGACCTGCCGCCCTGAGCCTCGCAATGGGTAAGGCCACCGCTGTCCAGGGGTAGGTATAGCATCCAATGGGTTCGAGTGTGAGAAATTACAAAAAATAAAGGTTATATATTATAACAAGAAGATGACGATAGTTCCAATAGCGAACATTGCACCACGAAGCTACGACCAGCTTGTGATTAAAATGCATTTTTTTTTCTAGTATACTTGTACAAATTTGTTACTTATCCAGCTTTGGTCCTGAATATTTTTTGACAAAAATAGGGTTGGCCCTAATATTTGGCGATTGTTATACCTTTGGGCTTCTACCACTCTACTAAAACCCATTGAAATCACCTGCACGTCTCAGGGTCTCCTTGTAAATAAGATTAGACAGCATTCATTCGGTAGACGTTGTGCCAGGTCACGACATGTGTTATCATTATTTTATTATTTAATAGAGAGGAACCCTTGTCAGTTATATCCCTCATAATCCATTTTGAGACGCAAACACAACATATCGAGCCCAGTGCTAAATATTTGAAATAGCTTTCAGCTAAATCCATAGTCCGGCGTTCTTTGCCTGTGCGTCTACGGTGAAGTGGTTTGTGATGATGCATCGTTAATTATCGTTTGTAGACGTATCCCCAGTATCCGGTTCGGCTTCAGGCGCACTAGGAACGACGTCCTGAAAATATACCAATTAAAGTTTCAATCTATGTTAGAGGGCATTTGCATAATTTCCTTCTAAGTCGCTTAATAAACATAAAATCTGATCTTATAATTATATATTTTTTTAAGCTTGTCGGAGTTGGCTCAAACCGGAAGTAAATGAAATAGTAAACAATATTGAAACAACATACAGGTTCAATTTGCTAAAATTCAGATTAATCGAAAGAAATTAAAATAACTGACAATCAAAATAACCTAATCCTATAGGCAAAATCAAAAAATGATGATACCCTACAAAATAGAAACAGAAAAAATACAAAACTATTCGTGCGGGATGCGGTAGATTTATTTTATGGGATATTTTAGCATGTTTTAATAAATAAAACTTACATTAGAGTAGCCTGGTGCTGGAGGCTGATGAGTAGCAGGATAACCATTGCCAGGATACGCAGGATAAACATGATACGCATTTGGATCTAAAATAGGATATATGGGATAATATGGCGAATGGTAAAGGTTTCCGTTAGTGTAGGGGTTATTGATTGGGTTGGTCGGGAAAGGTGGGTAGTTTGGTGGGTAAGATAAGCGAGGCGGTTGGAAAGGAAAGCTAGGTGGTTGGAAAGGTAGGCCAGGATGTTGGGAAGACGGACCAATCGGTTGAGTAAACAGGCCAGGCTGTTGGAAGGGCAGGCCATGTGGTTGAGCGGGCAGAACAGGGGGTTGATAAGGGTGTTGCGGAGGCACGCCAGGGGGTTGGGAAGGCAGGCCAGGCGGTTGTGAAAATAGACCAGGTTGTTTGGAAGGGGAGGGGAGGTCAGGGTTTATGGAAGGCAGGTCAGGGGTTTGGGAAGACAGGTCAGGGGAATGGGAAGGCAGGTCAGGAGTTTGGGAAGGCAGGTCAGGAGTTTGGGTAGGCAGGTCAGGAGTTTGGGTAGGCAGGTCAGGAGCTTGGGAAGTCAAGTCAGGGGTTTGGGAAGGCAGGCCAAGTAGCTCGAGCTTGTCGCGCAGCGGGACTGTGCCGATGTAAATCTTTTGGCGTTTCGACGTGTTCTTGTAGAGACCGGCAGGCGACACTATTACCTACAAAAGAAAGATTTTTGAACTTCTTTAGAGTCGTTGTGATTTGTAATTCGATGAAATAAAATTACGTTAAAAAATCAGTTGCTGGCACTACAAGATACTAGATGGCACCGTATCCCTTTCTGAATCATGACGACGATTTCACTTCGTTTAGTTTTGTATATGAAATAATCAAATTTCGCTTCTGCCGTGTGTTAATTGCACACAAATTTATGTTTTGTGTACTTATATCTATATTTATCACCGTTAGTAACCACGCATGTTAACCGTATGTATTATACGGTGTATGTATGTATAACTCCTTCTGAAGTTATAGGTAGGTACATAATCACTACATAGTACCTATAAAAACGAAGTCGCTTCTCGCTGTCTGTCCCTATGTATGCTTAGATCTTTAAAACTACGCTACGGATTTTAATGCAGTTTTTTTTAATAGATAGAGTGATTCAAGAGGAAGGTTTGTGTGTACAATAAGTATAGTTGAGAGGCACTAATAATTTTATATTTTTGACTTTTAGGCGGAACGAAGTTCGTCGGGTAAAGTAGTACCTAATAAATAAATTAGACACATTCCAATTGGAAACACCTTTAGAATACTAGGAAATAATAAACAAAACCGAACTAGTTTCAGAGCAATTTCGTGAATTTAATTTCACGGAGGTCATTGCAAGAAGATCCTGTAAGCCTGTAAGTTTTAATTTCCCTAAATCTAAATTAAAAACCAAATATCTATAAGACTTTCCCTTTGGCTGGAACATAAAACAATGACAAAAAAACAGTGATTTGTTGACAAAATTCAACGAATTCCACATTGTTGGTGTAGATACCATTGACAGGATATCCTGTATATATTTATAATTCGTTGTGATTGTATGGGCTAATCTCCGGAACTGCTGAAATAATTTTAATAACATTAAATAAATTTGACGATCCCCGTGGCGGAGCGGTTACCATGCCGGTCTGACGCGCAATGGGTCACGGGTTCGATTCCCGGCCAGACAGGTATCTGAATGATGAGTTTAGATTCATGTTCTGGGTCTGGGTGTTAGTGTATTCTTGTGTGTGTCCATGATACCAACGACACAGGAGAAAATCCTTGTGTGGGGCTATGAGTAGAAAGCGTATTAATGTGTATAATAGCTTTAAAAAACTTTTTTGCTTTTTTAGATCTAAATATAAAAAAATGTAACAGAAGAGTCTATATTTGCTCACGATTTCCTTAAATATCTACCCATTTAAAAAGTTGCTGTTCGGGTTTAAAGTTTGCATAAAAGTTTATGAATCGTACGGTTCGAACCTACATAATCCTCATACAAAATAGGTACCTATAACATTTCAAAACGCGCAGCGTAGTTAGCGTGTAACTATTCGGGTACAACCCATTATTGTCCCCCTGCTGGGTACGGGTCTTCTCTCAGAATGAGAGAGTTTTAGCCCATAGCTCACCGCGCTAGCCAAGTGCGAATTGATAGACTTCACACACCTCCGGGAACTATTTTTTTAAAGAACTCGGGTGTGTAGGTTTCCTCACGATGTTTTCCTTCACCGAAAAGCAGTGATAATTAATTTCTAAAACACGCATAAATCAGCGGTTCTTTGTTTGAACCTCGGACCTTTCGATTGAGAGGACAAGTTTCAACCATTAGGCTATCACTGCTCTTCTCGCTGACACACTAATTACACGTGGTTATTTGCTAGGTGGTTGAAAGTACCTAGCAAATAACCTATGTTATTTGCTATAGGCCTATGTCCAGCAGTGGACTTTCAAAGGCTGATGGATGGATGGTTGAAAGTATCTACCTATATGGTTCAAAGGAGGTTATGATACCTATGCATTTTTAAGGGTGTGATTGCCGGCTCGTGTTTATATATGGCGACCAACTTCGCAGGTAGGTATAGCATCTCAAGCAATCTAGGAAATAGCAAGGCCTCTGGGATTGACTTCATATAGAATCTTTGTTCTGTAAGAAGTTGTTGTGCTGTCCATAGGCGGCAGTTACATATGCAGTCCGCATAATTGTTGCTACTTCTATAAATACTAACTTCAAAGTAATAGTCGATGTCAATGAATTTGCAGTTGCGCACGTTGATTACATTGACGTTGGCCACGTTGAGCGCTAGCCGGCGGTCGAGCGCGCCGCGCGGAGCCACCGGCCCCGCGCTCTGAGCCGCTACCACCTTCTCCACTACTGTCTTCTTCCTCGCGTAGAAGGTAGACACCTGGAAAAAAGTATTGTTAATAACCAACAAGTAGCTTGCCTGGGGACAGTACTGTTAAACTCATGACTACATTAGTTATAAACATCAATAAGAATCTATATAATGATTGTATTTAAATTGATCGTGCCATGTTATTGTCAATATCATAAATCAATAGAAGTCACAATATAAATAAATATAAATGGTTATATAAATAAATATTATAAATGCATATATTTAATTTTATATTATTAATAGTAATGTTTTTGTCTCTATGACGGTTTCCTTAACGCCTGCCATTTTTAGTATAAAAGGGAGGGTATTATCGTAATATGGATTATTCTAATAATTCATAAGTGTAAGACGTTACTCTGTCCGAATGTATTCTGAAATTGTTTATGTGTAAAATCGTGAAAATATACCAGTGTTGTACATCATGTATCGTTTACTTTGGCCATCCAAGCCTACTTCTGTAACAGTATATTATGTAGTGTCCAAATGGGTTCTAGTGACGGTGGACGTTTTAACGCCTTGAGAATACCTATGTCAGTGAAAAAAGGTCTTTCCATGAAAAAGTACGCTATGAAACCATTTGCTTGCCAGTGTAGTTTGACCGGGGACTTAGCACCGCCACACATAAGTGTGGGATAACCCAAGAAACAGTTCTTGCGTTTTGATGGAAGGGTGTGTTTTAACTTTTATGTAAGGCTTTCTTACTCTTCGGACGTGTTGCTACGTCCGCACATGTTTAAATTCAAAAAATCCTCTGTCCTATATAAAGTTGCTTATAGGGTGTCCATACATATCCTTATAGGGTTTTTGCTACTTCAATTTCATATAAAGACGTCTCAGTAAATGGATTTCTCCCGAGACGGTGGTCGTTAACCCCTTAAGAAAAGGTTAGTGAAAATAGGTCTTCCCATGAAAAAATAAGCTATGCAACCTTTATTAACTCTTTATCTGCAAAATTGTTATCACAAAGACTTGCCGCTCTTAAAATATGCGACAGAAAAATAGATTGAAAATTACGAATAAACTGTAACTTGTGAAATTTTCTCTCAAAAATCGACCACCCCTGGTTTTTTCTTACTTTGACATATTAAATATCGTGATATATTTAGGGTACTTACTTCTAAGTTATGCCTGTAACGTGCAATTAACATTTAGAACAGACATAATAAATAAACTACTACTACTACTTATTTAATTATGACAACGAACTACATTCACCTCTTTAAGCAAAAAGTAGATGTTTTTGATGCTGACAGAGCTATTATTTTCACACACGACTTCAATAGGGATGGTGTGGTCCAGGCAGTGGCCAGAGACGGGACATTTCACCACCGTCTCCACGTTACCGGAGTTCACGCAGCAGGAATTGTATGACTTGTTCAATTGCAAGCGTATTTTATCCTGAAAAATACAAATAAAGTACAGAGAAGTGAGACTAGAGATGAGGTACGTGCGAATCCGTTAGTGCTTAAATGGACCCATTTACGGTTCCAGTATTTTTCTGAAGGGGACGGGGCGGGGGGAGGCCAAAGAAAATGAAGTGGCAGAAGATCTTATCAGGAAGATTCTGACCCTCAGATTTTCAAGTTAGAACCAGTGTAGTTCGACCGGGGAAGTACCACCGCCACACCTATTTCTAGCGTGAAGCATTTCTTGCGTTTCGATGGAAGGTTGTGGTTGCCGGCACACTTTTATATGAGGCGACCATCTTAGTCCTGGGGAGTAGCAACGCATATATGATTGACTTCAGATAGAACCCATGTTCTGTATGAAGTTGATTACAGATGTTTATGACTACTTACCATCAGATGGACTGAATGCTCGTTTGCTACTTCAGTAAGATATATTAAAAAAAATAACTTACCGTCACTTCCGGCAACGGGTTCTGGTCGACAAGCGCGACCACCGTCAGGTGGGTAGTCCTCACTTGGTTCGAGAGGTAAGCGCGTTCCACTGCCAGATTAAGTTCATACCGAATTATGCCGATTTTACTTTCGTATGACCCAGGGCAATACCGCGGTATGGTGAATTCGAATGGGTACTCGTGCAGCCCTGGCAGAATTTTGCATTTGCCTACAAGTAAAAACATCTTGAAGTATTTATACGTCCAGATTGTGTAGATTTGAAAGTGGTAGCACCTTCTGTGGTTAGTGTGGCGTGATAGTGTGGTGAGTTTGGTAACTTCAGAGGCCTATTTGTAGGTGATGGTACACTAATACAAGGTTTCCCAATTTATGTTCGTGGGCATGGTCATAGCCATTTAGCATCAAATGAGCTGTTCTATTTAGATTTGGTTCAAGGGGCCGTTCAAATATTACGTAAGCAGATTACAATTATTTACCCCCCCATCCCCCTTGTCAGCAAAAGTTAGCAAAGCTCTAACAACCTCCCCCATGCTTACGTAAACATTTTTCAATTAAAAGTGTATTTTTGTACAGTACTGTAAAAAAGTAAATAACTAGCGATGACATAATCATCATTTAGACCATAATCATCATCTAGACCCCCTACCCGCCATGTCATCCAAAAATAAGCAAAACAAAGACTCCCCCACCCCCCAATAGTGCTTACGTAATACTTGAACGGCCCATAAGATGTTTATGGACGGCTATGACTTCTTATTATCAGGTGGATTACAAGCTCGTTTCTATTTCTATTGAATAAGAAATTGTTATTGATCTGTGAAGTTAAGCAACGAAAGGCGAAGTCATTACTACTAGTGTTATTTGGACTACCTTGCTTAGGAGGATACCTACATTAGGTAAGCCGTCGGTCCTATTATGGTGAAATAAAAATATTAGATCCGCGTTAGAATTTTATTTTTTTACTCGGTACCTAGTTATGTCTTTTTATAAGAGTCACAAGAGAATTAGATGGTAAATCAAATTACCTTAGGTATCGGGACTAATGTAACGCACTGATAAAAATAACGTTTCACAAACAAAAAACTCACCATCTCTTGAGTTAAGAATATACGTCTTGTTATTTATATATTCTTCATACGACTTGTTCTCCATTTTACCACCATGTGAGGTCCATCTTACTCTGCAATAGCCCTTCAGCTCAACATACACACCTGTGTAATATGAGAACGTCACAATAATAATTGTATCTTAAAGATGAAGTAATTCATAAAAGTAATCAGTACACATCACTTAGGGTAAATTTGTCCCATTTCGTAATTTACATTCGAGAATATAATTATAATAGTTTTGTTAAGAACATTGCTATTTCTTTTCAATCGAAAATTAAACATTAATATCGTGGGCAAATTTCCAAAAAGCAAGATTAAAAAAAAATCTGCCAAGTGGCAGGCGAACTCCCAAACGGAGGGTTTCCTACCATCGCTAGTAGATATCGAACAAAAAAGCAGATTTATTTTTTGGGAGCCCCCTTAAATATTTTTTGTTTTTGTTCTTGTTATAACAAAAACAGAAATTATCTGTGAAAATTTCAACTGGCTAGACTAGCCATCAAGTTTCTTGAGATTGCTGGTGTCAGTCAGATGGACTGACGAAGTCCTAATAAAAGGGTCCCTTAAGGTACGGAATCCTAAAAATAATCACGAGTGCCTACAACAATGTAGGGAATGTTGTCTTAGTCACAGCAGTGCAGCGGCCAAGCAAAAAAGCAGCACGGCCTTACCATACATTACTCGAAGCAATTCAATCTATTTTCTATCCTCAATAATTCACCCTCTTTGTGAATAAAACTAGAAGCTTAAATTACAGTAACCAAGCAAGCATCGTAAAAAAAACAACTTTACAAATGTTTACATTTGAACCGTAGTTTAAGAATTATAACGAGTCAAAGTTTTCTAATTTTATCACTCACAGACCGATCATGAAAAGACTTTTAGGAGATATATAAGGATCAAATGTTTACCTCGAACAGTTTTTTCTTTTTCTTCATCAATAACTATTCGGCCTCTTATGGTTTCACCCGAATAAAATACAGTATCTCCATCATCTCGATTGGATATCACTAGAAATTTCCACTTATCAAACCCCATTATGACAATCCCCCTAGTTTGTTTTTATGCTTAAATCAAGATAAAATCTTACAAATATTCTCAACTTAGGCAATACTCGTAGTGTACATGGGAGCTACAATGTTATATAAATATTTATGTATTTAATTATATGAAATTTAACAGTTGACTGAATTAAAATATCGATCTCGATTCGCGTCCGCGCGAGGGAATACTTTAGCACGGTTTGATCTCGTAGTTTGGAATTGGTCTGTAAAAATCCCTAAATACCATTGTTAACGTTATCACTTATTGTACATATTGCCAAATAAATATGTAACTACCTAACTGGACAGCACACAGGCTGCAGGCATTACCAAAAAGTTGTACACAATTTTAAATGATAATAAATATTATTATGCCGTTTGGTACTCAGTTTCTTCCCGAGGAATTGTTGAAGACGACTGAGAGACAGCATCCAGGACATAGGTAGCAGCGTCTTTCTGTAAAACACTTGGATTATTGGCAAAAACTTCAATTAGGGGAGTCTTATGCCTAATAGATCTTAAGACATAAGTAGACCATAGAACTTAAGGGCTACCTAGTACGGAATTGAACGAATTATTATTAAATCATATTAGACTAAAAAAAATATTAATATTTGTATTAAAAATACTTTATAATAATTTCAAGGTCTTTTAAAAACGTTTTACATGTATTGATCAAGGCAATCAAAGCATTCTTAAAAGGGTCCGCTTGTGTGAAGTCTGGTAGATGTCGGCAACATAATTTTCTGCAATCTGGTAGTTCGACGTGTTATCTGCAGATCTGAGTAGAGGAAACGTCCCAATGATATTTCGAGAGATAGAGAGCTTTCACGATGGAAGTCGTGATGTTTCAAGGTGATCTGCAGCCCTTCTGTTTAATTGAAATAATCTTGATCTAAATTAGAGGTAGGGAGCCGGAGGGGGAGCGACATTTTTGTGACGAATGGCAAAATCGTACAAACATCCATGAAAATAAAATAGATTTAATGCGGTCAGCCGAATTAATAAAAAAAAAATTTTAAACAAAAAATACAACCGACTTCCATGCCACATAAAAGTAAAAAATAATTTAAATACATGTTGGTTTAGAGCAAACACAGTTCTTAGGACATAGTCCCGAAGTCGGCGCTCACCATATTTTGCTGGATCATGACGAAACTACATGTATCTTATATGAGCGCCGACTTCGGGACTATGTCCTAAGAACTGTGTTTGCTCTAAACCAACATGTATTTAAATTATTTTTTACTTTTATGTGGCATGGAAGTCGGTTGTATTTTTTGTTTAAAATTTTTTTTTTTCACGCTTTTCAGTCACGATAAAATCAGTTATGGCTGTTGCTAGTCGTCCGCTAACCGGGTGAATAAAATTAATTATTCGTCCGATTTTCGGATGAATAAAATTATGTGCTGACGTCATCATATAAAAATAGACTTCTTTGACACAACCGGTCGGGGGCGCTACCGCGCCCCCTCCCTTAGATTCTGAATTGGAAAAATCTGTTCGAACCTAACCTAACCGAATAAAACAACTTTTTCTGAGTAAACATTTATTTAAAGAATAGACCTATAATTATCAATATTTAAAGTAGAAAAAGTAATATAAACCTTATAACTAAGAGTATAATTCAACTGATACTGATCAAAATAACCCATCCAATTTAAAAAGGTTGATCATAATTATATCCTCTCCGAAACTCATTGTTGGTATTGTGAACAACAACATTATGTATACGTAAGCACAATATGGCCGATGCCTACGGTTTAAACTTGAAGGACCCCAGCATTATCAGGGTTGAGGAGTTGAAGGTCAAAATTGTCATGTCATATCTTTGCTTAGTAATCTCATTACATATACGTAAGCACCATATGGCCGATGCTTATGGTTTAAACTTGCAGTACCCTGCATCAAAATTATCATGTCATATCATTGAAGGTCAAAATTATCATGTCATATCTTTTCTATGTAATCTCATCGCATGCACGTAAGCAACAGATCCCCAACTTCTATGGCTTGGGCTTACAGTACCCTGCATCATCAGGGTTGAGGAGTTGAAGGTCAATTTTCTTATCATACGTCTTTGCTTTATAAATATATTACATATCCATAAGTATCAAATGGCCAACGCCTATGGTTTAAGCCTGAAGTACCCCTGCATCATCAGGGCCGAAGAGTTGAAGGTCAAAATTATCATGTCATATCTTTTCTATGTAATCTCATCGCATGCACGTAAGCAACAGATCCCCAACTTCTATGGCTTGGGCTTACAGTACCCTGCATCATCAGGGTTGAGGAGTTGAAGGTCAACTTTTTTATCATACGTCTTCGCTTTGTAAATATATTACATACCCATAAGCATCAAATGGCCAACGCCTATAGTTTAAGCCTGAAGTAGCCCTGCATCATCAGAGTTGAGGAGTTGAAGGTCAAATTTTTCATCTTATATATTTGCTTAGTAATCTTATCAGATATACGTAGCGATCATGTAGCTAACGCCTATGGTTTAAGCTTGAAGCACCCCAGCATCATCAGGATTGAGGAGTTGCAGGTCCAATTTTCCACCGTATACAACCATTTTTCTAATGTTTTACCTTACATTTTTTTAAATATCATTTTGAATGCGTAAGATTGAAATAGCTAAGTTTTATGGCTTAGGCATTCAATACCCCTGCATCATCAGGATTGAGGAGTTGAAGGTCCAATTTTTCGTCGTATACCTTTGCTTAGCAATGTTATTACAAATCCGTGAGCAACAAATGTCTAACGTTTATGGTTTAAGCCTGCAGTACCCCTGCATCATCAGGGTTGAGGAGTTGAAGGTCAAATTTGTCATCGTACATCTTTGCCTTGCTATCTTATTATATATCCGTAAGCACTAAATGGCCATCACCTACGGCTTGGGCTTACAGCACCCTGCATCATCAGGGTTGAGGAGTTGAAGGTCATTTTTTTTATAATATGTCTTTGCTTAGTATTGTTATAACATACCCATAAGCACCAAATGGTCAACCCCTATGGTTTAGACTTGAGGCACCCCTGCATCATCAGGATTGAGGAGTTGAAGGTCAAATTTTTCATCACATGTCTCTGCTTAGTAGTCTTGTTACATATATGTAAGCACCAAATAGCTAATGTTATAGTTTAGGATAGCTGTAACCCTGCATCATCAGGATCGAAGAGTTGAAGGTCAAATTTTTCGTCAACCTATATAAGCATAGATATATAATACATATTCCAAGTTTCATAAGAATCGATTCGGCAGAAGCCGAGTTATCTCAAATTATCTAAAAAACTTGAGGAGTGGTGGTGGTTTCCACCCCATAACTCAAAGAGTTAAGCATCACAGCATACCCATGTTCAAGAGAAAAAGTTGCGTGACAAAATTTCCTATCAAATCAAAGAAAGAAAATGGAAATCGGTTTATAAACACCCAAGTTATTCAAGATTTTAAGAAACCGACATTTTCCAATTTTCCGGGAAAACCGCCGGAAGGTTTTCATTTTCCTCAATATGGGACTGCCTGTGAAACTAGTCGCATACAATGTCGTATGAATCGTGTCGGTAGGTCGACGATTTCTAACCATTTCGCCCGAACATACATAAAAAAAAAAAAAAAAAAAAAAAAAAAAAAAAAAAAAATATACGTGACGAATAGATAACCTCTTTCCTTTGGGAAGTCGGTTAAAAAAAACGTTTCATAAACATAAAACCTCACACTAGGATTTCTCCTGTATTGTGAGGTCATGGATACACATAAAGACAAATACACAAACACCCAGACATAGAATAGAAATCTAAATTCATCATTCAGATAACTGTGTATCCGGGGATTGAATCTGAAACCCACTGCGTGTCAGACCGATAAGGTTACGTTCCGCCACGCGATTCGCAAAAGTATAAATAAATAGAAGTAACTTAAGAAATAGGTAGTAGAACGAGTGTAGTTCAACTGGGGAGGTACCACCGCCACACCTACTTTTAACGTGAAGCATTCGCGTTTCGATGGAAGGATGTGGTTGCCGGTACACTTTCACATGAGGCGACCATCCTAGTCCTCGGGAGTAGCAACGCATCTGTGATTGACTTCAGATAAAACCTATGTTCTATATGAAGCTGCTTACAAATGTCCATGGGCGGCAGTGACCACTTACCATCAGGTGGATTGCATGCTCGTTTGCTACTTCATTATTATATAAAAGTATGCCGCCCGTTGTCAGGCACCATCAGGTCCGCTTTGATGCTGCGGTCGAACTTCGCGTGGACTTCACTCAGTTTAATCTCGCTTTATTTTCTTTTTCAATCTTAATTCTGCTGACGTGGAACGTTGTTACCTAAGAAGATTTATAAAACTATAACAGTGAAGATTTACTATACGACCAACTGTAGGCGTGAATTTTTGTCTTTTTTGTAATGGAATTTGCAAGAAATTTCAGACCCGTCGAACTTTTTTCGATAACTTCTATTTCTAGTTATGGGACTAAAAAAATGTTACTGTATATGCTAGAAATCGGAGTGGCGGTGGTACTTCCCCGGACGAACTACACTGGTTCTACCACCTTGTAAAATAAAATATTGTATAATACATATATATTGACCGTCGCCGTAATGTATCCCAAAAAAGCGTATTAAAAAGTATTTTATAGATAACTTGCATGTAAGTTGCGCAAGTTAGGCATAACGGAAGTCCTTAGCGCGGATGCCGATTATTTATTATCGCGGTGTCTGTAGGTACGAGTGATCCCACTGCTTAAATATATTTTTTATGCCGGATACATACATTATGTGTAGACTACATCTCTATCCAAATTGAAGAAAAAACAGGTCGCCAAATCTATACATTTTGCCGCCCTCCAGAATGTGGCGTCCGGGACGGTCCACCCCTGAAAACAAACGAAATACATCAAGCTTATTTTGGAAATAAGAGATTCTTGTCAACCCATTGCTGTCTCTCTGCTGGGCACGGGTCTCCTCTCAAAGGAAAAACTTCAGAGCAAAGGTGGTGGGGGGCAGGGGTTAGTTGAGGAATAACTTAGTTAAATGTGCTGCCGCTGACACCGGCGCGTTATTCTTGTTGATACCAGTTATACCTACCTACCTGGTATTCCAAATGTACTACTAACTCAGCCGATCCACTTTTATGCATTCCGATCGCACGACATAATCTACGCCTACCCGCACAGCGTTGCGTAAAGAGAAGGTAGGTAGGTAGGTGCTACCCTCAATTGTCCAAGTTAAATAATACTTTACGAACTATAGAACTAAACGGCGTTAATCATGAATAGTACTTGGATTTCCCGTCTTCCATCGACAGGTATTTTTTGTTACTTACATTGACTTATGTCGTCGGGACAAAAATGCTATATATAGATTTACCCGTGAACGTCGCTCCAGCATGAAAGTGGCACGTAGAGTGATATGAGTGGGACGTATAATTAGTGCCCAATCTGCTGTAAATGTGCGCCAAATAAAAAATTTGTGCGTGTTGTAGTTTTTGAAATAAACGGAAAAAACGATTCCTGCTGGGGTAACGTTGTTCCAGCAGGAAAATTCTAAACGAAAGATCGGAGAGTTAAAAATTGCATATGAGCAGAGAGCTTATATTTGTGCAAATTTGTGCGCTAAAAATATGATTTGTGCGTCTTCAGGTTCTCGAGATATTGCGTTTCCTGCTGCGGTAACGTTTTGCAAAATCGCGTATCTAAAAGACTATTGTATGTGCGCCTGTAGAATAAACACGTACAAATAGCTCTTAATTTGTGCGTATTTGTGACAAAATTAGATTTTAAAAAATACTTATAGTTTTCGAGTAATCACGGTTTTTTCAAAAATCCAAACAGTGTCTTAGCTCCTAAATAAGAAAACATATAAGGTAACTGAAAACTGCATTCGGTCCGTCTTGGCGTGGTTAATTACTACAAAAAAAATCAAAAGTGCACATACGTGCGTTTTTGGATAAAATGAATTAAATTCAAAAAACGACGTCCTACCTTTAACGTCACCGTTCAAGAAACTGGCTCAACCTAAGTTGTTTGGGTATTAACCAAAAATTATAAACAAAAAACAAAACAGTAACACAAACGCTGGTTATGCGACCAAAATTTGAATGACTACAAAAAAGCGGGGGTTTCATATATACTAATGACCTTTCTTTCTTGAACGTATTATTGCAGGTACTGTCACGCTCAAACGTTTATTGGTGATTAAATATACGACCTTTAGGGAAATAATTACAAAATATAATAAATGGATTGTGTAATTATCAAATGAAAGACCTAGCATGTGTGAAAATTCTTATTTATATTTTCTTTAATTTTGATTCTTAAATAAGATCACAGAAAAATCTTAAGTAAAATATTCGAACGCAAAAAGTTCCTTAAGGTTATTAAAGTTATACTTCTTTTGGCGCGCTAGGTAAAAATGATGAGAGTAAATAGAGTCTTACGATGCGCGCGCACACTGACAAGTAAATCCGACACCCTGAAGTTAACTATAGTAAACATTTTAGTTTTTTCTACTGTTAATGTCGTTTTTTCTCCAAGCGTAGAATTATGCGAAAGATAAAACTTTTAAAAAGATTTTTATCTTATATTAAGCCAAAGAAGTATAACGTCGAACGCGTGTACATAAACTCACACATACTTTATATTTTTGTATCTTGTATAATTTAAAATCACAGATCACTTTCTAATTAAAAAAATTAAGACTATTATCATATTATTAATGTAAATGTCCGAATGTATGCTGAATTGTAGTGCTGAATGTATTTTAATTAAATTTGGAATAACTAATAATATTCCAAGTAACAATTAAGCTTCTTTTTTATTATGTACTTCATCGTGTACAAATCTACCGCACAAATAAAAAGTTTATTTTCTATTTTCTACTTCAGTGTACTCGAGTATGTGTACTCGTACAGTGTACTCGTGTATACAAAGTTTTAATCGGTTAGTGAGTAAATTTAAGAAGGTCATTAGCATGTATAAAATCCCCGCTTTTTTATAGTCATTCAAATTTGGTCGTATAACCTGCGTTTGTGTCTGTTTTGTTTTTTGTTTATATTTACATAATGCGAAGTATTTCTCACTGGATATTTATCTTACATATTATTTGACTAAACGCACAAATTTTTGGTTAATGCCCAAACATCTTAGGTTGCGCCAGTTTCTTGAACGGTGACGTCAAAGGTAGGACGTCGTTTTTTGACTTTAATTCATATTATCCAAAAACGCACGTATGTGCACTTTTGATTTTTTTTGTAGTAATTAACCACGCCAAGACGGACCGAATGCAGTTTTCAGTTACCTTATATGTTTTCTTATTTAGGAGCTAAGACAATGTTTGGATTTTTGAAAAAACCGTGATTACTCGAAAACTATAAGTATTTTTTAAAATCTAATTTTGTCACAAATACGCACAAATTAAGAGCTATTTGTACATGTTTATTCTATAGGCGCACATACAATAGTCTTTTAGATACGCGATTTTGCAAAACGTTACCGCAGCAGGAAACGCAATATCTCGAGAACCTGAAGACGCACAAATTATATTTTTAGCGCACAAATTTGCACAAATATAAGCTCTCTGCTCATATGCAATTTTTATCTCTCCGATCTTTCGTTTAGAATTTTCCTGCTGGAACAACGTTACCCCAGCAGGAATCGTTTTTTCCGTTTATTTCAAAAACTACAACACGCACAATTTTTTTATTTGGCGCACATTTACAGCAGATTGGGCACTAATTATACGTCCCACTCATATCACTCTACGTGCTACTTTCCTGCTGGAGCGACGTTCACGATTTACCCCGCCCCCTTGACTCCATCGGTAAGAACTTGTATGGCCCTGTACTTTTCTATTAAAGTACATAAATATAACACGTACCTCGAAAAGTTGTGTTGTTTTGTTATTTATTGTTCTTTTATTGAATAAAAGTTAAACTTCTTTGTCAAAATAACAAATAACCTTCATGAGTTATACCCCTTCAAAATAATTAAAGTGTAAAGTCTGTCTGCAGTAGCAAACGAGTATGCAGTCCACCTGATGGTAAGTGGTCACTGCCGCTCATGGACATCTGTAATCAACTTCATACAGAACATGGATTCTATCTGAGATCAATCACAGAGGCGTTGCTACTCCCAAGGGGTATGATGTTCGCCTCATATAAAAGTGTGCCGGCAACCACACCCTTCCATCGAAACGCAAGAACTTACTTCAGTCAGATATAAAAAACATTAATAAAACAAATATTTATAATAGTCATATATTCATAATCTAGTATCATAAGCAAAACAGCATTCGAATTGTTACATAAAATCTTAATAATAAAAATATATAAATGCCTTATCTATAAAAAGTTTCAAAAATGCCCTTATAAAATGAATTTGTATAAGTACGTGGTCAAACTTGCGTGTAAGTTTATATATTCTGTTCCTGGACTCCCTGTAACATTAAGGCGTAGGTCCCATTATTTTAAAATTCATGTTGAATTTACGACTTGTTCTTGCTCAACGTGTGACCTATGCCTAAGGAGGCTTTCCTGAGTTTGACCTTTTAACAAATATTGTGTAAATAATAAAAAAAAACTTAAAATTAACAAGGTTTTCAACAATGCTCACTTAAAATTAATTTAAGACTAGTTAGAAGTAACACATTATGGCCATGGTTATCAGAAATAATTGTAATCTCGATTACACAGACACAAGTTATCGAATAGGTTCAATTTATAATATTAGAAGATCATATAAAAATAGCCGAGAATTCAATTTTATGGCACGTTTATTTCAACTAATTAATTTACCAATTTTCCTTTTGTCACCGATGAACACAATGATTTAAAAAAAACTTAGCCATACAATATAGGTAAATAAACATATAGGTTTCACCTTTTTTGTATTCAACCCCTTTAGGAGTTAATTGCTTACAGCTTTTTTGTGTTTGTAAATTTTTTATGAAAAATCTTTGCTAAATTTAAAGCGCAATACCGAGGCCGCCGGGCCGCCGACCTATGTCGGCAACTGTTTGTCATCGGGCTAGTTGGCGGCTTCATTTATTGCAAATCGGAAAAAAATTGTCAGCGGCATATTGTCGGCGGATCGAGATGAGTTTATTTGGTTAAGTTAGTGACTGCCAGGTGTCGAAAAAGGTTGTGTCATATAATTTGTGTGGTGTATCTTGGATAATTTAGGGTCGAGCGTCGCCGGGCAATTGAGCTCAGGCGTACGCAAGCCGCCAACATGTCGGCGGGCAACGCGCGGGCGTATGTTGCCGACATGATTCTTTTATTATAGGCCGCCGGGTTGTGTCGGCGGCCCGGCGGGCTCGGTGTGTATTGCGCTTAATGTTTCAGCTATGTGTTTATGATATTGTACATTGCCATAGGAGAAAAAACTAACAATCAAATAATCGTATTGGCTGATTGATAGTCTATTTTTAATTACCTTATAGTATACACCAGCACTACTATACTACCAACGCTTCAAAGGACTTTAAAAGAGCGAAGCAAAACGATATAAACAATGAATAACTATTTTGTGTTTAACACATTCACAATTTGTTCCTTTAAAAAAATATATTATCAAAAATAATATTTAAAATCAGACTTAAATACCAAAATTACAGTGCATACATTTTTTAACTTAAATG
Source organism: Spicauda simplicius (assembly GCA_949699795.1). Lineage (NCBI taxonomy): Eukaryota > Metazoa > Arthropoda > Insecta > Lepidoptera > Hesperiidae > Spicauda > Spicauda simplicius. The sequence goes on from OX453069.1 coordinate 18,867,912, forward strand.
CTTAAGTTCTTGTGCCAGCAAAATCCGAAACAAAATTTTACAAATTAACTTTTTTATTTCTCCATAATAACAAATACGAACATTTTTATATGCAAATATTATACAAAATTGTTCTTTTGTTATATAATATTGTAGAATTTTAAGCACCATATATATTTATAGGGATTAATTGTCATCTCAGTATCACATAGTAACTACCGTTATAAGATTAATTAGAGGTATAATAAACGGATGTAAAAGTGGCAAATACAGTAGTCAGGTAAAGGCACTTGGCTGAGGTAGTTCAGGATACACTGGCCACTGGTTACTCTAAAGCCCAGTGGTTTTTGGGGTAGAATGGTTTTATAATGTTAGTAAAAGAAGGTAGAATTGTTTTAATTATTAGGATAAACAATACATATCTTATTAAAATACAGATTATTCAATAAGTAATTTTGTAGAAACACAAACTACTCCAGAGACAACTGTGTGAATACAATATTACTAACCAGGGGTCAGCAATCCGCTACCCCTCTTACATTTCTAGAATCCTTTTTTCCTGCTTACAAATTTCAGATACTTTTTTATTGCTTACTAGTTGACCTGGCGAACTTCGTTCCGCCTAAATAATGTTAAGTTTTTAATTAGTCATGACTGAGAGTGTCATAAACGTAAGAGTAGACAAATAATAATAATCAGAAAGTTTTGAACTGCTACGCCATCTGGAGTTACACGTGTTATTCCATCCGAGCGGCCCCATGTCATAGGGCAAACAGAATATCAGTGCCATGACGCTGCTTATATGCGCATGGCTTTCGCTGAGTTTGACCCCTTTCGTGGTGGTTACAGCACATAACGCGCTCCAGAACATTAAAACAAATTGTATATATGTACATATATATACATATATATATTTATGTATATATATATTTCATATTTTATCTTAAACCTTTCTGTATGTATTATATGTATATTCAAAAAACCTATTGTTCTGTTGTATGTCTTTCGATAGTATTTGTTTATAGTTTAGTAATACCGATTATGTGTTGTACCTACTTATCACAAATAAACATATTTTTTTCTTTTTTCTTTTCTTTTTCTTTATTGTGAGTCAACCATAAAAGATAGACAGACATATTTAGCATTAGTATCGATCCCTAATCACCCCCTGGTAGTTAATTTGGATAATTGACGACCCGCGTGGCGCAGCGGTTACCGCACCGGTCTGACACGCAGTGGGTTACGGGTTCGATTCCCGGCCAGACAGGTATCTGAATGATGAGTTTAGATTCTTGTTCTGGGTCTGGGTGTAGGTGTATTCGTGTTTGTGTGTGTCCATGGCACCCACGACACAGGACAAAATCCTACTGTGGGGCTATGAGCGTAGAAAGCGTTATTTTTTTAAGCTTTAAATATATATATTTTATGTACAGAATTGACCTCTCTACAGATTTATTATAAGTATAGATAGAAGATAGATATTTGAGTAATCACTAAATGTATTATCAAAAATGGTTGCCGACCCCTGGTCTATAAAATGATGCCGATGATTTCAAACCTTTCTTGTCCACGAATGACATACATTCAAAAATATTTTCGTATTAACTACTATATTTTTTCCTCTCTCCGCTTTACAAACTTTACTTTAAGAATTTTATCTCCAGTTGAACAATGTCCTTAGAAAGTTCTATATAAATGTAAACAAGCAGTAATATGCATCTTAACCTAACCTACCAATTGTTTATATAAGAAATATTATCGTAACTCAACTTTATGGCCTTAAACACAAACATAATTCTTATAACTATATATATTTTAAAACAATTCAAAAACAAGAATATAAAGTAATCGAAAATATAAAAAATGCCATCAAAAAATAGTTGTCGCCGAATTTAAAACATACTACATATAAAATTTCATAAAAAATCTTTGACATTATCACAATTTTTAACTTAATATATATATTATACTTGTTAGAAAAAGCGTTTAAAAAGTATCCAATATATAATATTTCTATAAGTAAACACTTTTTTCCGTGAAGTATATAAATCGTATCAATTAATAATATAGCAACCTTTTTCATAAACTTCTCCGTAAATACATCTTTGAAGATTATTTTCACCGCGCTGTTTAGGGGATCGGATTATCTGAAAAAGAAAATATTTGGGTCATTTAATTTTCTAATAATGCACATAATATGTAGCAAACTTATAATGTAAGGTAACATGTAATCAAATTATAAATACACTCGTAAAATATAGTTTAACTAATTGACCCAGCGAGCTTCGTTCCACCTAAAAGTCAAAAATCTTAAGTTATCAGTGTTTATCTACTATATTATTTATGTATTATGTATAGAAACATTTCTCTTGAATCACTCTATTTAAAAAACTGCATTAAAAGCATACATAGGGACAGACAACGATCTTGTATTAACGCTCCATTAGATAGCGTCACCTATATACATAATATATAAGTACTAACATGTAATTGTAAAGGATGTTTAACAGCTTTCCTTGCCAACCCGCGTGGCGGAGCGGGTACCATACTGGTCTGACACGCAACGGGTCCCGGGTTCGATTCCCGGCCAGACAGGTATCTGAATGATGACTTTAAAATCGTGTTCTGGGTGTTTCGTCCCTGTAGCCTCGGGGTCAGAATAGGGCTACGGTATCCCCTGCCTGTCGTAAGAGGCGACTAAAAGGGGCTTCCGGGGTTGCAGAAGGCTAGAGTGGGAGCTCGAACCGTTCGGTCAGGCAATCCCGGGAAGGACGGCGGTATGTGTGGTCGCATACCGTCGTAAAGACTAGACGGAGCGGTGGGCCCAGCAGCCCATCTGGGAGGAGCCCGATGGGGCAGCGCGCTCGGAGGATTCCGGTTGAAGTCGTTTCGAGATCCCGGAGTCCTCCTTTTCAGCGCCGAGGACGGCCACCGGGGGGGTTTTAGTGCGGTAAAAATCCCACATAACCCTGCGTCGCACCCACGGCGTCGGGTACCTTTGGAAGGTTTCCCCCTCGAAAACAAAAAAAGGTCTGGGTGTTTGTGTATTCGTCTTGTGTGTGTCCATGGCACCCACGACACAGGAGAAAATTCTAAAGTGGGGTTATGAGTGTAGAAAGTGTGTATTTTTTCCTTGCCAACGACTAAAGTTCGTTTAAGCATGCCTCACGCGCGAGGCAATAAGGGTTATATATAATAAGGAATGCGTATCTGTAAATTAAATTTATGTGCTAGAGACTTCTTCTGCATAATTTTCGATAAGCACTTATAGATATCTTACAAAAATGACATCATTCAAGATAAAATAGTTGTAAGTGTAAGCGGACATTAATGATTAATTCATTGATATTGCTTTTACGGTCTTATGCACCTCTTTATAAATAATAAAGTAGCAAACGAGCATGCATTCCACTTGATGGTAAGTGGTCACCGCTACCCATGGACATCTGTAAGCAACTTGATATAGAACAGAATTTCATCTAAAGTCAATGAAATGAAATAAAATGTCTTTATTTTGTATAGGCCAACGGGGCACTTACAAATTGTCAGTTACATTTTTTTTTCTTACACTACCACCGGATCGGAAAACCTCAACTGAGAAGATCCGACAAGAAACTCAGCGGGTTTGTCTTTTTCTTATTTATATCCATTTTTTTTATATAATTGCAATCAAGGTCAATGGTAATGAAAGTTAGCTCCAGTATCTTGCCTTACAGTTCAGTAAAACAGAACCCTATTACAGATGCGTTGCTACTCCTGAGGACTAAAGTCGCCTAATATGGCAGTTAACAGTCAACCACTAGGGATTGCAATCCGGAAAACCGGATCCGGTACCAATTCACCACCGGATCCGGACCTCCACCGGATCCGGTGATTGTATATTTTGACAAAGATTTCACATTAAAAAAATAATTACCGTTATAAATCAATCCTTTTTTTACACTGTTTTAAGCGTTCGATTAATTGAGAAAAAAACGGCCGGATCCGGGCGGATTGCAATCCCTATCAACCATACTCTTCTACCAAAAGGCGAGAACTGTTTCCAGTTTTCCTGTGACTGTGGTACCTGTCTGGTCCAACGATACACTTTTACAAACTTGCAATAAGTGACACAAGAGATATATTTTTAATACGACGTTGACGTTTTTGGAATAGAAAAATATAATGTTTCATTTAATTTTTATATATTTTTCAATGGAATAAATACCTGATTTGCACCTCTACGGGTAGAACATAAGGAAAAATAATGTTTGTTTAAGACCTACTGTATTTTACTATGTTTTTGTAATAAAATGAATTTGAATTTACGTACCGGTTACTTACGATATGTAGTTTTTAAACACATTTCGCCAATATTTCTACAGGGATTATGGTCATACTGAAACTGAAATATATAAACCGCTTATCGATAATACCTACCCGTTACGTATTAAATTGTATAAATTCTTCTATAATATTACGCTAAAATCATAGATCATATCGTTAATTTCCTAAAGAAAAAAACTAATTTTTTGGACTTACTCTTCTCATCAGGCGTGGCCGGCTCCGGCGCACTGGCCGCTGCGTAGGGACTGGCTGAAGGCTGAAACATACAACATTATTATAACTAACCATTAATAATGTACAAATGCTGGATTTCTTGGAACTAGTCACCCGTCACATCGGTAGAAATTGGACCGTAATTTAAATTGAAAAACTAAACTTCATATTGTCCAAAGTAGTACGAATATTTCAAATTCAAATAAAATGTAATCATTTTCAAGTAATTTTGAACGCACCCGTTAAATATAAAAAGAGGTATAATTAGCTAATCGCATTTATAAGTAATAGCGGGTATTTTGACAAAGACACTGACATTTCTGACGTTATGTGTTTTCATAGTACGACATTGACTGCTCTATTAATATAATAATAATGAAATGTGGACAAGCGAAGAGATAGAAATATTTCATATATTTCAAATAACTGCATAAATTCCTTCAAAATAATATAATTCCAATAATTCTTAATGTATCTTAGAAGACATTACCATTAAGATATTAATGTTGTGACAACTATTAATATTTAGGAATTATCAATGGTGCTGAGCTTAACAACGTATTTGAAATTTTCACAAAGAAAATTTAAAATTTTAGTATGATAAATAATGATTTATTTAAAGACAACAATGTAATCTATTTTACATGATATCTGAGCTGTGCGCCTCGTGAAAATGGCTTTGAGTCCGATTTTTTTATAACAAAATGTCTTTCTTTGCCATATTTTTTGAAAAAAGATGATCTTTAGGTCCCTTCTGACACAGATCAATCAGTAGGTTTCCTTTCAGACAATCTTTGAAAAAAGCGGAGATTTATCGACGAAAAGTATATTTAGCAAGAATCTTGTATCCGTTTTTATGAGTAGCAATAATGTTGATGCAAACTTACATTAGTCGGGTAGGGCACGGCCGCGCCCGCCGGCAGCTGCGGTATCCCACCCTGGGCCATGAAGCCCAGCGTGCCTGTGCGGAGACCGGTCACCGCCGTCTTCGGCGGCTGGTAGGGGGATGAGGACGGCGGGTAGGGGGAGCTGGAAACCGGGTAGGGGGGATTAGACGGATATGGAGACTGAGATGGGTTCGACGAGCTCTCAGAGTATGGCGGCGGGTAAGGAGGGTTTGCGAAACTGTTCCCATCCTGGTAAGGCGAGTTGGTTGGGTATGGTGTGACCGCAGGACCCGGGTAAGGACTGTTGCTCGGATAAGGCGCGTTCCCACCAGGATAAGGCGCGTTTCCCACGGGATAAGGCACGTTACCCCCAGGATAAGGCGCGTTACCACCGGGATAGGGCGCGTTACCACCAGGATAAGGCGCGTTCCCCCCAGGATAAGGTGCATTTCCACCCGGGTATGGAGGATTTCCACCCGGGTAAGGTGCATTTTGACCCGGATATTGTACGTTTGCTCCAGGATAGGCAGGTCTCGATTGGTTGACGAGAGCTGCATTTTGCTGGGCCATCTGGTCTTGCACACTTGGTGTATATCCGGATCCTATAAGGGGAATTGTTCCGATGGCTAATTTACGAGATTGCGAGCTGTCGCTGTGGCATCCATCAGGACTCAGAGTGACCTGTAATCAAGATTTACTTATGATATGTAAACAGCAGTTATATTAATCTTATTTCAATAAAAACAAACACATCAAAAAAAATCTTTGCGATCTAACGGTGGGGGAAGGGAGGGCGATTCGGTGTTCAACCAAAAGTCAAAATAATAATATTTATACCATTAAAATATTTATTTTGGATTGGCTTTCATCAACAGTTGTCATGTTACCAAGGTACGGAATGTGTATGGTTGGTTCCAGGAGTTTCCAGCGCCGCACCCATTTTGTTTTTGTAGAAAAACCTGGCTACGCCCGTGCGTACTGTTATAACCCTTGTTACTAAGTAAATTTAGCCTAATCAGGCAAATGCGTCACGCGGAATGTTCCATCAAATTGAGGTTGCACAGTAAGTTCAATTTATAATTACATATTTCTTTAATAAAATATTTAGTTAGAATTTGAGCTCCGTCGCGTTGAGGTATTTCTAAAAACTTAGGAAACTAAAGACTTTCTTAGGAACTAATAAACTGTCGTTTAGTGGAAAACGAAGTTTTTTTTTCAGACGAGTGGAGAAGCCCCATAACAGTACGCGAATAGCAGTGACCCCTTGAAATCAGGTGGACTGCCTGCTTAGCTCATTTTTATTATACAAATGAAAAATATATAAAAAAAAAGGACGATTAATGTGACCTTCCAGTGATAGTCGATGTAAAAAATAGGTTGTCTGTAAAGTCGGTTTACTGACAATAGTTGAACGTGACAACGTCATAAGAAAATACTGATGGAATGGTTGCATTTTTTAAAAGAAAAATTTTATTTTGTTTGATAGATATTCTGTATGGATTTGGAGAAGGAGGTAAATGGAAATCACAATGGAATTGATCAAGTAGCATATATATTTAATATCGAAAAAATCATTACCTTTATCGCCGCAATTATCGTTGATGAAACAATTGACATTTACTTTTCACTGCACTTCGTACTAGATGAAAACATGTAATGTATTATTGTATAGCAGCTGTCCACGCGGACGCATTGCTCACTCAAGTAGGAGAGAGATGTCGAACGCTGCCGAACGCAGAGGCAGATTGTGCCTCTTTGTCGCACTTCAAGCCTTAAATGGAACGCCTCAGAGCGAGGTAACGCCGCATGAGACATGTTTTTGGTGCGTGCCGGCTCCATCGTATTATAAGACGTTGTCACATCAAAAAAAGTACATCGTAACTTTGAAACTCGATGTAAAAAAAAATGCCTAGAGTACAAGAGTGTGCTATCGTAAAAAAATATTAGTTATTAATTTAGACCTCGATTAAGCTCGAATAAGCAACATTGTAACTAATAAATATGGACCATGTCTGAAATAAAATTATTATTATTAGTTACTAACCTTCAAGACATAGTCGATGCTGATGTACCGACAGTTGCGCACGTTGGGCGAGTCGAGCGCCGGCACCTGCACCTCCGTCGTGAACCGCCGGCACGTGCCCGCGCGCACCTCGCCCGACTCCACCTCCGCTAGCACTTCGCTCTCCGACTTTGTTGCGCCCGCGTGGTATGTTATCTCCTGAACGGTAAAAGAATCGTTAAAACTGCATCAATATACTTCAGACCTACCCTACTGACACGTATATCGTCGCTTAAGTTCTAAAACCGCGTCACTCAAAAAATTTAATATGCCGGTTAAGGCGTTTTAAAAGTATGAATTTACATATTCGTATTTAACAACAAAAAACGGGTACTACGTTACCATGCTAACATTAATAATTTTAGCATATTGATATGTTTTTGTATTTTTATATTCTTAAATCATCGTTTATTAATTTGTCATAAGTGTATAGTTTTTTGTTTCTAGTTAATTTAGTAATAATATGTGACTATGTGAGATGCCGATATCGGTTAATTAAATTACTAATTCATAGTAGCTTTTTAAGTATGTTTCCATTCCGCTTACTAGTGTTTCCCGTGATTATCTGTTAAGTAGTGTTGGACACATATACTCAGATCGATAGAATAACCTGCGAGATGGAAAAACTTTTTCTTAGCAAACAATATTACACTTTTTTATATCGTCTACTAAAAAAAAACTTATTGGAAATTAGTAATATAGTTTGTTCTTTATAGCTGTTTTTTGACTAAGTACTGGATATTGAGATGTATATAGGTACATTATTGTCGTACTAATTGTAATCTAAGATATTAACACTGGTGCTGATAATTTTATTTTTAGAGTGTATCTAGATTGATTATTGTGATATGCATTTCGGCAAATGTGAATTAATGCATCTGCAAAACTGTTATTTTTAACCGACTTCCCAAAGGAAAGAGGTTATCTATTCGTCACGTAGATATTTTTTTTATTTTAACAAAAAAATATCTGTATATTATCTAAAGTGAAAGATGACATTTTTAAAGCTTGAGAGCCGAAAATCAAATTTGTTTATAATATCGCTAGATATTTTGTAACAAAATATTTTTATAAAAAATACAAAAACTTAGGCTTAACTTAACAAAGGCTTAACGCCGATCCGTTGTATTAGTAATTCTTAATTTTATGCAAGCGTGTCGGGGATGTAACATATTTTTGCATCTTTTCAAAGATCGCCGAGAGTAAATAATCGTATGGAAAATTAACTCTTAGTTACCTTTTTCAGAATACCTTATCTTAGCTACCTTTTTAAAAATCATAAGTAAATAAAATTTTACCTTTTTCAGCCTAAAAATCACAAGTAAATAAAATTTTACCTTTTTCAGATTGAAAATCATAAGTAAATAAAATTTTACCTTTTTCAGATTGAAAATCATAAGTAAATAAAATTTTACCTTTTTCAGATTGAAAATCATAAGTAAATAAAATTTTACCTTTTTCAGATTGAAAATCATAAGTAAATAATATGTTACCTTTTTCAGATTGAAAATCATAAGTAAACAAAATTTTACCTTTTTCAGCCTGAAAATCACAAGTAAATAAAATCTCACCTTCTTCAGCTTGAAAGTGATGGAGTCGATAGTGACCGAGCCGTCTAGATCACAGGACACCTCTATGGGTATGACCTGTCCCGGGCAGTAGCCGGTAGCGGGCAGCTTGATCAGCGCCTCCACGCTGCCGGAACGCGCGCAGCAACAGTAGTACGTATCGTTCATCTTTATTTCCACGGGCTCCTGAAAATATTAATTTCAAAGATTCTTTCAAAGATTGTCAAATATTTTATTGACCAAATATACATGATACACAGATTGAATTATCGTAAACAGCTACAATAAAGTGTGTTTGTTTGTATCCTCTTTCACGTCACCACATAGCTATGACGTAGGCTACTTTTTAACGCGCTTTCTCATTCCCATGAGAATAAGGATGTTTTGTTAGTTGTTACATATTTAATAGTTCCAGGCGTTGTTAATAGATGGCTTTAGTAAAATTCATTTGCAAGTTCTGAATCACGCTATCAATTGCTAATGTTAATTCCCTTTGACCGTGCAGGCAAAAAATATCACATGCGAGAAATATCACAAGGAGGGTAGGAGGTGTCGTAAGATATTACGTGTATTTATTTTAACGTCAAACGCGCGACTTGCAAGATGCTTATCCAGTTGTTGGTATTGAATAAAGTCTTGGTAATCCATTGTCTCGGAACAATTCACATTAAATATGTTAATGTATTACTACAATATACGTTTTTCACATGATTACACCCAGTACCGGCGTTAGGGTAGGACGCGGTTTGGCCACCGCCCTGGGCGCGGGAAACGAAAGGCCGCCGCAGACGTAGGCGTTCCATCTTGTACCTAAGTTTGCATTGCAATATAGGGGCGCAGCAGAAATCTCGCCCAGGGCACTGGTAATGCTAAACCCGACACTGATTACACCATTCCTTCAATATATTTTTCATGTCAGTCACAAGCAACCTGAACCCTTCTACCTAGACAATTTTGGGGATTGTAAAAAGTATTATTTAAAAGTAAGTATTGTAAAAGGATTGTAAGATTCGATTTGTTAGGGGGCGTCCATTAATTACGTGTTTTTTTTATTAAACACGTAATTAATGGACGCCCCCTAACAAATCGAATAAGTAGTCACTCCAACCCTCCGAGCTAAAAAGTAAAATCGTTAACGTGATTAAGAAAAGTTACAGCGCCATCTAGTTGTAGCGCCCACAACTGCTTTCGTAACGTATTTTCGTTTCATCGACTTTCAAATCACAACGAAAAAAATTCCGATTAATCAGCTGTTACGTTTACCTTTGCGCCTGGTTCGGTATTCAGGTCGATAGGAGAGATAACTCGAACCACGGCCTTCTTCTCCTGGTCCATCTTGAAGGCGCGGTCCACCACCGCCTTCACTTCGTACCGGATGTGGCCCACCGAGCCCTCGAACGAGGACGGGCAGTTCTCTGGGATCTTCAGCTGGAAGGGATACTCGTAGTGTCCAGGCCCTATCTTTTGTTCCCCTGTAAGTCAGAGGTTAATAAAACTGAGGTTTTTTCCATGATGACGAGCATCCAGCAAGGTGTGATAAAAACAAATACGACTTTTGCAAGGTGTGATAAAAACATTTATTTTTTCATCTAACTGAAGTAGCAAACGAGCATGCAGTCCACCTGATGGTAAGTGGTCACTGCCGTCCATGGACGTCTGTTATCAACTTCATGTAGGACATGGGTTCCATCTGAAGTCAATTACAGATGCGTTCCTACTCCCGAGGACTATGATGGTCGCCTCTTGTGAAAGTGTGCCGGCAACCACACCCTTCCATCGAAAAGCAAAAACCGCTTCACGCCGGAAATAGGTGTGGCGGTGGTACTTCCCCGGTCGAACTACACTAGTTCTACTTTCAAAATACGTCCCTTTTTTATAAGATTGAAGTACCAAACGAGCTTGCAGTCCACCTGATTGCTTAACTGGTTACCGCCGCCCATTGACATCTGTGAGCAGCTTCCACCAGAACAGATGTTTTAACTAAAGTTACGATGAACGACGAAGATGGTCGCCTCATGTAACCATGCGGCATCCACACCCTTGCACAGATAGGTAGGAACTGCTTTACGCAAGAACTAGGTGTAACGATGGCGAATCGTATATGTGCTACCACCTTTATTTTTTTATAGTAAAGCAGCATTTATCAAGTCTTCCAATATTTTGAAAAGGAAAGTATTCGTGCCTTTGGTGAAAACTCTTAGAAAAAGTATATTTCGAGATTACATGTTAGAATTCCTACCAACAAGCTCCATCTATTTAAATTTAAATATTACAATAATGACAATTTGAGATTTTTTATAGAATTTATATACCTATCTTTTTTACCTAGATTTTTTTATAGAATTTATTATAGCTTGCAATCAATCTGATGGTAAGTCTAACCTTTTGACTACACCCATCCATGGACATCTAAGACAAATAAGATCAGATTTTGCATTGTATTGATATGTTGCTCCCCTAGAGGACTTAGTTTGAACGTCAATAGTATTTCACCCCCTTTTTTTTTTTTTTGTTCTCGAGGGGGAAACCTTCAAAAGGTACCCGACGCCGTGGGAGCGACGCAAGGTTATGTGGGATTTTTACCGCACTAAAACCCCCCCGGTGGCCGTCCTCGGCGCTGAAAAGGAGGACTCCGGGATCTCGAAACTACTTCAACCGGAATCCTCCGAGCGCGCTGCCCCATCGGGCTCCTCCCAGATGGGCGGCTGGGCCCACCGCTCCGTCTAGTCTTTACGACGGTATGCGACCACACATACCGCCGTCCTTCCCGGGATTGCCTGACCGAACGGTTCGAGCTCCCACTCTAGCCGTCTGCAACCCCGGAAGCCCCCTTTAGTCGCCTCTTACGACAGGCAGGGGATACCGTAGCCCTATTCTGACCCCGAGGCTACAAGGACATGTTGCTCCCCTAGAGGACTTAGTTTGAACGTCAATAGTATTTCACCCCTACCACACCTTCTAAACCAGCTTGTAACACTATTGTAATTAGGCAAAAATAGTTCTAGCAGAGGAAACAATGATGTCTAATCGCAAATGGTTCTGCGAAATATAAAATTTATTGAGTACTATTATACATTACCACTATCAGATCCAATCAAGAATAATTTCTGATTTACATAATCTTCATGCGAGTGATGGTTGATGTAATATGTTTCAGTCTTCCCATTCACAGTTCGGGTGTGTCTGGTTTGCCATTGCACCGTGCAGAACCCCTTAAACTTAATGTATATGCCTGCAATAAAAAACCTCAGTATATAATAGCACATAATAATACAAAAGGAAAGCTTTTAATAATATTTGTGGTTTAGCAATACAAACATTGGTAAACTCCCATCCATACGGCGAATCAGCCTTTTAAGGTTCTTTGCTTTTGACGACCAGTGTGGCGGAGCGGTTACATTACCATTTACAAGTAAACTTTTTTGAGCACTGCTATTTAAAACTATGAAGCGAGACAAACATATACATTGAAAGGAACCTGCAAAGCAATAGATAGATAAAAAACACACACGCTTTCTATACTCATAGCCCCACACTAGGAATTTCTCACACAATGGACCATGGACCTGTACCACGGACACACACAAGACGAATACACAAACACCCAGACCCAGAACATGAATCTAAACTCATCATTCAGATACCACTCTGGCCGGGAATCGTACCCGGAACCCATTGCGCGTCAGACCGGTATGGAAACCGCTCCGCCACGCGGGTCGTCTAAGATAGAAATAGTATAATTATATTTTCTTGAGATTGAGTTTCCTCAACATTTTAGGTACTTGCACTGCAAATAAAATACACAATCATGTTTTTATTTTTTGTTGTTAGCTACAATTAATGATAACATATTATTTTGGGGCTTTTGAGCACTACCATGATCTCCATTAATTGGTTGGGTTAATTGACTGTAATTGCTTTAAAGATGCACTATTTAGTGACACCAAGAGCATATTTTCGTATCATTTCATTAAATGCAAAACTTTTAAAGACCTTTGGTGAACAATATGCATCATGCTGATACGCCCTTTGATTTCACAGCGAAAATAGGTATACTCTTTTATTGGTACATCCCTGAAAACTGTGGGTATTGAAGCGGAGTAGATTAATCATAGGAGATATAGTATAAAATCAATAACAAGTAGTAGATAGTCCATAAAATTATCACCAATATATATAAACCATATATATTAGTATGAGTGGGTATTGTATTACATATTTATAGTGTTCCCTCCACATGTTGCTATGAAACATATGTAGTTGTTTTCATATTATGATACAAATTTGTTTAATGTTTATTAAGTTACTAGAGTGTCTCAGGTGGAGACTAAGGTTTTTTGGAGTGTATATCCATCCATCAGCCCTTTGATGTCCACTGCTGGACATAGGCCTCCCCTAAATGGCGCCACTCCAACCGGTCCTGTGCCCTTTGAATCCAACGGTTCCCCGCTGTCTTCTTCAGGTCATCGGTCTACCTGGTAGGGGGGCGACCTGTTCTCCTTTTGCCTAAACGTAGTCGCCACTCGAGGATCTTTCATCCCCATCGGTTATCGGTCCTTCGAGCGGTATGGCCGGCCCACTGCCACTTCAGCTTCCTGTTTTTGAGAGCTGTGTCGGTAAGCTTCGTTCGTCTATGGTCTCAGGATTTCATCGTTGCGGATCATGTCTCGTAGCGAAATTCCGAGCATAGCCCATAGTATGTACATATATGTATACATTTTTGTATGCACATATATCATGTATGTCCATTTCTCATTTGGGCTGTATTAGGTAGGTACATGCCAACATGTACCTAATACAGCCCAAACAGCAAGCTAGTTTGTAATATTATGACATATCATTGAATTGGTCTCAGGTTGATAGGTTGATAGGTAGGAATGATAGGTTGTATAATTTTTAACCATGGTAATAAAAAAGGGAGGATAATGGATATTTTATTTATCATTATAACAATGTAGGTTATAAATGAAAGCATAAATTCCCACTGCTTAAAACAAATCTACTTAAACCCTCAATAAATAGGTTTCAGTCAAGTGTTCTTTTATATTAATTTAACAATGTATTTGTTGCAATAATTGCAATGGAATGTGGTTGTGGGTTTTTACAGAAAGAGATTTTCCCATGTAAATTAATACTATGTATCACTAAGAGGACAAATATATTGAATATTCTTAGTTGTTAGAGAGAGTGCGAAATGGTGATCTTTCTCACCGTGACCGTTGCCTCACTGTCGCCATGTACGTGAGGTTGCCATCCTCCGCGGATAAAAAGCCATCTTTTGAAGGTGGTAGAACCAGTGTAGTTCGACCGGGGAAGTACCACCGCCACATGTATTTCTAGAGTGAAGCATTTCTTGTGTTTCGATAGAAGGGTGTGGTAGCCGGTTCACTTTCATATGAGGCGACCATCATAGTTCTAAAGAGTAGCAACGCATCTGTGATTGACTTCAGATGGAACCCATGTTCTGTATGTAGTTGATTACAGATGTCCATGGGCGGCAGTGACCACTTACCATCAGATGGACTGCATGCTCGTTTGCTACTTCAGTCAGATAAAAAAAAATCTAATTATCCTGCATCCAAATATGTGCACCTTCATTAAGGGTAATGTACATGGTGACAGTGACACAACAGTCACGGTGACAAAAATCACCAGTGCGTGCTATCTCTTACATATTTTTCAATCATGGTTTTAAAAAAAATCTAAAGTAAGTACATTACCGATACATCATTAGGCAGTCTACACATGTGGCCATATAAATGCCAAATGCGTTGAGTTGGAACAGACTCATTCAATCCAGCCAAGGTCATTACATACATAAAAACTACAGAATCAAGTTTTTACTATAATTAAACATCGACAAAGAAGGAAAGATGTATACGGAAAATGTTAGGATTCATGTGCTTTATGAGAAATATAGCAATTTGTAGACAGTAATTTGAATGCAGCTAATCATATTTAATTCAATGCAGTTTTAATATTTACATTATGTACTGGTTATTATTTTTTTGTCATCCTAATATTTTAAAATTAATGAGTTAATATTTAATTTATGCTTGCTGTGATACTGGAAAGGGTCACAGTAGACATTAGCAAAGCAGTAATAGTTTTGTTGGTAAATTTTTAGACTCCCACACTTTAGGTTTGAATCTCAGAGACTTTGATTATTTTATTAGTCCATCTCTCTCTTACTGCAACATCAATATCTTCTTACAGTAAGAAGCATCTTTTTAGGATTTTAAAGGTGGTAGGAGCAGAGTTGTTCGACCGGGGAAGTACCACTGCCACCCCTATTTCTAGCGTGAAGCATTACTTGGCTTTCGGTAGAAAGGTGTGGTTGCCGGCATGAAGCGACCATCATAGTCCTCGGGAGTAGCAACACATCTGTGATTGACTTCAGATGGAACCCATGTTCTGTATGTATTTGTATTTACAGATGTCTATGGGCGGCAGTGACCACTTACCATCAGGTGGACTGCATGCTCGTCTACTACTTCAAGCAGATAAAAAAAAAATTCATTTTAATCTCAGACTGTAACCAAGTGTAGATGGGTGGAATTCACAAACTTTTGAGACTCTTTTCTACAGAATACTAAGGTATAAAGTGTACCTCTCGATAATGTTTCTTCACAGTACAAATAAATGATCATAAACTTCTAATACATAGACAAATAAGAATCCAGGATTCAAATGGGGATCAGACAATAAATAAATGTTAAACATATAAGAGAAACATACATACAAACATAAAAGAGAATAAAGTAAAATAAAATAGAACCCATAATTGAGTAGTCAAGATTCTAACAAGTAATCTATAACTACTAGTTGCGTGCATATTAAATATTAATTAACAACAGACAACAGGAAAGGAGAAATCATGAGGAAAACAATTTACTTATCTTACGTATCTTCTTAGCTGTAAAGTAAGTAACTAATTTACAAATGAAATGAAATGTCTTTATTTTGCATAGGCCCTCAGAGGCACACAAATTGTCAATTACATATATATATATTTTTTTACACTACCGTGGGATCAGAACACAACCTCAACTGAAAAAGATCCGGCAAAACTCAGTAGGTTTGTCTTTTTTTTTGTATATCTTTTTTTATTGCCATATCGTTTTTACATTGGTTATAAAATTTAGCTCCAGTATCACTTATCATTATCAGTACGCTTTTGTTAATTACAGGTCCTGGTGTAGACGATTTTAATGTCCATAATGTAGATAAATTACAGTAGGTGGAGTCAATTCAATTTTATGCCCTAGGGTCTGAGTTTAAGGGTTTATATGTGCTCACCTCACGGATCCTCAGAAGCGGCACTGAGTCCGTTGTTAAAATTTAGTCTCATGTTCTTCCACTGTATTATGGAATATCAAAAAACTTTCATATTGTATGATGAAAACTTAATTGGTGTAATTAACTTTAGAATTTTAATAAATATTTATATGTACCTATAACATTTGTTTGATTGGATATTTCCATAATATTCTTACATATCATTTACTATAAGAACACAAGCTAGCCTTTAACACCCTTTTGCCTCTTGTTTCTTAACAAGAACCAAACATTTAGCTTACAAGGCATTTAAAGTCGGAGGTGCCGCCGCTTTCATATTAGTTACACA
Source organism: Spicauda simplicius (assembly GCA_949699795.1). NCBI lineage: Eukaryota > Metazoa > Arthropoda > Insecta > Lepidoptera > Hesperiidae > Spicauda > Spicauda simplicius. The sequence goes on from OX453069.1 coordinate 18,884,574, forward strand.
ACATAATCTGAATAAAATTGTTTATAAAACTAAACATTAACCTTTAATAAATTTAGTTGTAAAACTTATTCACTTACCTCGAAACGTTTTATCCTTTTCTTGTTCGAATATTAACTTTCCAAAGACCGACTGACCAGCGAAGTAAATTCCACTATCATTATCAAAAACTATCCTTCCTTCATCAAATCCCATTGTAATTGCAAAGTTAGCTTTTTAATATAAAAATAGACGTGCTGGCACCGGCCCCGTACTCCCAGTAATTATTGTAAATAAATAACTTTATCATAAAAACTTTATCATTAAAGACAAGTAAGATAAACTACTACTTGGTGCCAGTACTTGCCAGTACCCACCCACTATCATAAAATTTTACGACCGCAAAAAGTGACAATGACGTAAATTGACATTGATATCGGGTGCGTTCCATTAGACGTTCACAAAGCGCACGCTCATGACCACAGTTTTTCCCGTTAGATTAGCTTGTGACACTGACGTATTCTCTACTGGAACGATCACTTCGAACTACCTTGTTAGATAAGTCGTCGTGAGCGTCGCGTGGGCATAAGTGTTGACGTCATGAGTAACGTTTTCGCCGCGACCACAGCGACCGCGGTCGTCTTGTGGAACGACGTTTTTTGCGTTTGGGGCTTTGTGAGCGTTATCTGGAACGCGCTCATCACTATATTTGTGCGAATACAGTTGTACGCCCAGTCTGGTACTGATATTAAAAACTATAATATTTGTAAAGTAGTTGTAAATATAAATATTAAAACTAATATTGTTCATAATTTATAAAATTGAAATAAATTAACATTGAAATAAAGCCTGCAAATCATAATTTAATTTAAACAGGACTATAATTTTGTTTTGTAGGCTTTAATGAATGTAGGTGTTATAGAAGCAATCGATATTTTATCGATTAAAATTTAAATAATTATGCGATGCTAGCAATGTGCTTAAAATCTTTTGTAAGAGCGAAAGGAGTTTAAATGCGTTAGAAGGATTGCGAAAAGATAAAACTCCTAAAACAGATGTTCCATTTTGTTTACTTGTCGTCAACTTTAGAGCTTTATTTAACTCGGAACCATACCATACATAGTATATGAATTTCTTTTTTTACCAACTACTACTACTACTACCCCAGCGGGGAGTTGGGAGTCCCCACCTCCCCCTAACAGAGTTATTGCTCATGTAAGAAACGAACTTGATATCGATAAATTTACCGATATTAGTTTTAATTCCTAAAGCGTCACATACACAAATACAAAATTAAATACTAGAAACATTCCCGTGTTATTTATACAAACCCATAATACTTTTGCTGAATATAGAATTAACATGATGTGCATTAATCGATATTACATCGGAATAAGCATAGTGTTGACATTGACATTGACAGTAGGCATGTAAAGCAAAAGAACTCTGTAGTCTTTACACTCTTTACTCTATTCTATTTGTATATTGTGTGAGCGCGTGTTACGTTCACATTCCGCGTTGTTTGAATTCGACCAAATCAAAATCTGACATGCTCTGTAATTATTGTAACAGAAACTATTATGATACTTTTATAAATATTTAATAATTGATCGTAATTCATATACATATTGTTACTATTTATTAAACTTGAATCAGCAATAAATCTGCGCGCGAAAATCGTAAAAATCGTGTGTGGTTACATCGCTGCAAATCGTAATGTAAAACGGTCGTAAACATGTTTATTATAAATTGAACGTTATATTTTTTAGTGTTAAATCCGTAGTAAAACGTATACAAAATGAGTTCGAAACAGAAAGACATAGAAATGAGTCCTGTGAAAGGCGAGGGGAACTCGAGCAAGGTGGCGGAGCTGGTGCCGGTGAACGATGAAGAAGACGTGATAATAGGGAGATTTAGGAAGATAAGTTCGGCTAAATCTATGGCAGCGACTAACGGGAACATCCAATATCCTACAGAGATCCCTAAAATTGATATCGATGTGGAATCCGGTCTGCAGTTTAAGGTTAAAGAGAGCTCGGAAACAGACAAACTGCTAGACGTGGTGACCAACGGGAATGTGGTGCTGACGAAGTCGCCGGTCACTAAAAGCAGCTTTCGGGACGTGGAGAAACCCTCGCGGTTCAAGGATCAGCCGTCAACCACCCGGTTTCAGGTGAGAAATATTTTAAATATCATTTATTAACTTCGTCCTAGTAAAAGTTTTCAATGCTTTTGATATTTAATTTTATGTGAAACAATTAAATGTATAATAATCAAAAATATCAATAAATCAACACCTATTCTTTATTTATATACCTATCATGCCATATTTGAAATATAAAAAAACAGTTCTCCATAAAATAATATAAATAATACAAACAAAAAAATCTTTCAATATTTCTTCTGCATAATTTAATTCTTGATAATTTTTTGTTGTTTTTGTTTATAATTTCTTTTATGTTTTTTTACAATGTAATAACAATTTAATTGATTTTAGGCATCACATAAATTAAATCACTTGAAAAAATTGTCAAAAACCATGAATGAATATCAAATACTACGTAGTATACATGGAATCAGATTTTGTTGTAATAATTTTGTAGGTATGTTTTATTATGAACACTTGACAGACCTTGACACAAATATTTTCATGGAATTGACTAGAACTATGTTTGTGTTTATCGTACATAAATAAATATTTTATGAAACACATGTTGAACATGTGACATACAACTTAATAATGTGATATTTTTCCACATTTTTATTTACAAAGTAGTAAGTAAAACCGCATTAAATTCTGTAAAGTACTAAAATACATTTATGAATGAATGATTCATAAGCTCCTTATTTTAATTAAAAGAATACATATATACATAACATATTAAGTAATTATTTATATTTGCATATTTGCATTTCTCAAATAATAAAATACCAAATGACCAGTAATAAAAATTTGGGAAACTTCCAAAAAAAATATTTACATACAAAAAATGTACATGCAGTCCATTATACAAACACATTCATTTACAGTGAATATTATGGCATTCATTGAATAGTAGCTCTCTCTGTGTGGACTCTTCTTAATCTTATTTATTCAATGAGGACTCTATGTCTAGCCGTGGAATTTGTGGTCTTGGCATCTTCAGGTAAAAAGCCAAAAATGCCATAATACAGCAATTTAAATTGGCACAGTTAATTTTAGGATCATACATTAAACCTAGTAGCTGACTACATAGAATTTTATTTTATCATAAATTTGGTGACATATAAATTGGGATTATTGTGCAGCTATGTATAATGTACATAAATTAAAAAAGTAATAATAGTTATCTATTTAACACACATTTATTTCTTACATATTTACATAATATATTTATATCATAAAAAAGAAGAAAACGAAGTTACAGCTCTGATGATAATGTGATGATGATTTATGTTTGTTTCGACATCAATGGGTCTCACCCATTGATGTCGAAACAAACCCACATAACATTAGAATCTTAGGTTTGCTTTTGATGCATTGATACTCCTGAGGATTAAGTTAAAATACTTCAGATTAGTATATGTCTATTACCACATCCTCTAAACTAAAACTTAATATTATTTAACACTGGTGTTATAAAGTAGGTAAAGTTTTGATGCTTGTGCCTTCAGAGTAAGCTATAAAGAGTTCTACTGCCTTCCAATAAATATGATTATACATTCTAACACATTTGCTTATAAATAAGCAGTCCAACAATTTATTTAACTTTTAATCTGATCTTAAATAGTAGCAGAATTTCCTTTCTGAAATATTTTAATACCTAATTGGTACATACTGGATTTACTTTGAAAAACACTGGCTCAGTTGGTCAGCCACTCTCCATACAGTAGCACAAACAATATCACTGATAAACAGAACAAACAATGAGCTAATGAGATAAACTCTATTCAGATACAGCAGATACCTGGCTTAATTCATTAAACGGAACTACAGTTCTCGAAACACTTTCATATTCAAATCTGTGTCATGATATAATGTGGTTATTGTTGTTTGTACCTATTATGTGATATATAGAGCAGGAAGTGGCTAGTACTGAGTATATGAGTAGCTAGTATAAGATAGATATATATTTGTAACTACCTAGAATAAATCATGTATATATTTGTGTACTAACAAGTATAAATCATGTAACTTGGATTTTTTTTAACAATTGGGAATTATTTAAAAGAATTGTTCTGAAAGGTGTGAAGTCTTCCAACACACACTTAACCAATGTGATGGACCAGCCTGCAACATCGGTCGAAAACCTTTTCAACATAGGTCACAAAGTAGGAACATGAAGTGATGGCTAGTAGACTCTGAAATTTGACAGCGAAAAACTGAATTTAAAAATTTGGCGGAAAAATCCCGGCATAAAAGTTTAACGGTGAAAGAAACAGTCGTCTAAAAAATATAGGCGTAAGAAAATGGTTATAGGAAGGTCTGCGGGCCGGAAAAAGTTCTAGAAAGACTACTTTAAAAAGAGACTCATATTTGGATAATAAACGTAGACACATCATTTCTTGCTTCATGTCATCCAACGACAAATACACCAACACACACCTAAAAAAAATTTAATAGGTACGTCATCAAATGACGAATATTTACCTTACCACAGATCGAACCTGATACTCTCTGCGTATCTGCCGTTTTGGTGACTGCTTCGTAACGGCCATCTGTGACAACCGTTTTGGTCGCATAGGTCGTAGTTTTGACTGATAAAGTACTTCAGTTGAAAAGAGGAATGAGTTGTTGTATTAGCATAATAATTTACGTACCTATGTCGTGGATAGCACGCCTCACCAGTACATTTGTGCTATTAGAATTCAACTGCACTCAAAAAAGTAGCGACGTAAGCTTCAAAATGTAGAAATAAATACTACCTAAGTACTTAGTAAGATATTGGCTACTGATAGATTCATTCGAAATTTGCCAAACAATTTTCTTTTTCACACCCTATGTGAAGGTCTGGAATAAATATAATATGTCAACGTTAGAATAAAATGGTCCTCATGTTTGAATATTTTCTTTTCTATGCTAAAACCTATGCTAAAGAGGGAGGTAAAAATAAAAATATGTTTTTTCGTAATGATTTAAACGGAACCTAATTTTATTATAAGGTTACTCAAATTTGCACATCTCTAAAAAGATTAATAAATCAGTCTAAAAAAAATTATATATTGCCAAGTCACTTGTATATTGTTTCAGTACTTATGTATTCAAATGTCACGAAAAACAATGCAAAGTGCGTTAACATCTAAAAGTACGTCAATCTTCCTCACGCAACTCGTCCTTGTTTAAAGTCGTGATTTAATAGAAAAATCGTGAATTAAGTATTTGCGCCTAATATCAAAACTACGCAGCACGAACAAATCACGTAGGTATATAGATAAATTCACTGGAATATGCCAAAATAACTAGGTGGCCTTTCCTGTGACGTATATACACACGTGGAAATGTTCCTTCTAAATCCCTTGTATCGCTTACACTGACGTTGCACTCTGTATGGGTGCATTTCATTAGAGATCTTTAAAGAAAAAAAGCGGATAGCTCCCGAAATCCATCTGAAATCGACCCTGAATTCTATTCAATTTCTAGTTACTTTTCGATGCAATAAAAGTATTTAGTTAAAAAAACACGGATTAGACTTATCATATTTATTGTGGAGTAAACATGGATTGTATAAGCAAATTGAAGTTAAACTTGGGTATATCTAACTGCTGCGTTGCTATTATCGAGGATCGAGGACTAACAAGGTCGCCTCTTATGAAATTGACCTGGCTAACATACCTTTCCCCCGAAACGCAAAGAACTGCTCCACACTAGAAATAGGGGTAGCGGCGGGAACCCTGTCCAAACAGACTCGTTCTACCTACCACCTTGCTAATAACTAAAAGTTTAAAAAACGATTGTGAACAAAGACTTATTGTAAGTTTGAATAAAAAATTGTGTCTTATGCTTTCTTTGTATTACAGCAGCGTAAAATGCTTTTATATGACAGAGATAGGTGTGGCGGGAGTGTTGACGCAAACTACAAAGAGTTCAAGTACCTTTCATAAAACTACCAATATAACTCTTTATGTTATAGCCTTGTGTTACTAATTGAATCTTAAAAAAGATAATCGTTTTTGATGCTGAAGCTGCTTTATAAACATACGTTCTGCGTTTTATGGGGTTAGCTATGGGTTTATTAAGGGGAATTCAAAATGGCAATCACAAAAACGGCCAGCTAGTTTCTGATAATGCGCCTGGAATGATGAGACTCCGAAATTTACGGAAAAAAAACTTGTCCCTTTTAGTAATATTTTTTTATTGTAGTATTTCTTCTTTTTTGTCACTTACACTAAAAAGCTGTAAAAGCTTACAATCAATTTTACAATCAAATATTTTTGACTTTTTTAGTTTACCTATAAGTGCTTATTCATTTACTGTAAACGCAATGTAGTAGATTTAAATGCAAGAATCGTTGTAGAACTCTATCAAATAAAGCTAAATATTTTTGTCTTTCCCGTCGATATTAAGGTGGGGGAGTGAATTCAATCCATGGTGGCAGCGAGCGGTCTAGGTCAAAGGCGCCTGCACCAATAAATCATAATAGCGGTAAATTGGATAACGACGCTCGGGCGCTTCCTATAGCCTCGGGCGTCTTAGGGTCGGTGACGAGAAGCAGATAAGGTGCGCGAGGGGCCGTGAGGCACGCCGGATTATACTGGTTTAGGCGTGGACGGTAAGGGCACGTGTAGCTAAGAAAATGCTACTGTTGGATTTTTCATCTGATAGAAGTAGCAAACGAGCATGCAGCTCACCACCTATGTGGTCACTGACGCCTATATGCGTTGGAAGTAAGGAAGTCTATATGCGTTGCATTTTGTGAGGATGAAGATGGTCGTCTGATATAAAAGTGCCGGCACCTTTCCATCTAAACGCAAGAACTGCTTCACGCTAATGATAAGAGTGGCGGTGATATTTCCCCGGTTGGTCCACACTGATTCCATCATCTGGAGGATATGTCAATTATCTTATTTCACGGGGCTTCTCTCAGAATGGGTTTTAGGCCATTGCCCAACGCGTTGACCAAGTGCGTTTTTTAGGAAATGTAACCTGCATTCTGGAACGTACCTATCCTGGAGACAATTTGGATGCAGCTTTTTGTATTTAGTTTGAAACTTTGTAATCTAACAAACAAGTTAGTATATACATGTAAGTGCAACATGAATTATCTATTTGTTTTATCGTCATTTTAAAATTAATAAATAAAAGATCAAAATTAATCAATTCGATAAAAATAAGTATAAAGATGCCTAAACGCCTTCGAAATCACAGAACTGCGCTTCAAACTTTACAGAGGTGTAGAGTTTATTGCGGTCAGATATAAGTGTGATTCAATTCAATCACTAACGACACCAAATATAGATGGAGACGTGGAATAAGTATTAGTGATTCCCGTGATATATGGTCGAAGCGAGAAGTGGTGGGGTGCAAGGTTTCCACCGGATCTCGCAGTTTAGATACAGTCTTATGGGCACGTGTTCTGAATGAGGATGGAGCTGTACTGTAATAAATAAGATCAGATGAAAATGAACAACTTTTTATACTTGTACCTAACGATACGGCAGGTAGGCCATCGAATGGAAAAAATCCCTGTCGCTTATAGATATTTGCAACATCAAAGATTATATCGCTCGATCGCACTTGGTTCAAGATATTAACAGTTCCACCTTATTCAAAATGTGGTGGACTCTTTTGTGGTTTATTTCCGAGGACACCACCGCTACACTTATTTCTACAGTAATACTTGCTGCTGTGATTCATTACTAATTTTGAGGACCCTTAGGGTCGAATCTAAGGGTCCTGAAAATTAGTAATAATTCAGTAGCCAACCTCACGTAAGACTGGATTATCTGGATTTGATCTTAGATGTCCATGTTTGGCAGTGACCATCAGGTGAGGTGAGGAATGCACTCCTCGTTTTCCACATTTGAACTGAAAAATCAACGAATCCTACTCACTGGTACGTGTTAAATATAATCGTGCTGTTTACGACGGATTAAAAGAGCGCACGAGTTTCATATATATTCAGACCACTTAAGGCAATATGAAAATAGCTGGTCAGTACCAGCCCGATGCCGTCGTATAAGTGGGCGTGTCTAATTTTAGCGCGGCTAAAAATACACTTCAATGCAAACTCAGCCTTGGTGGATTGAGCAAAACGATCTGTATTCAAACTGCCTTTCTTGGTCCAACGGGAAATGCGTTAGACAGTGGAAGCCGATCATTATTCATTTTAGGTCTTAATTATGTTTTCCCTTTGACTTGAAATTGCTGTGGCGCAGATGAGTAAGATTGGATTGGGTCTAGTGGTTTGTTGTTCTGTTAGGTAACTGTGGCTACCCTTTGTGGCGGACTGCAGCGGCACGATCGCAATACTTGCTCTTGCCGATTACAGTAGCTTTAGTGCTGCCGTATTCTGATTTGATGCGTGTGGTAAGAAACACAGGTACTTACCTAATATTAGTCAACTTAGTGCTCGAGGTCCTTAGACTATCGATAGTGTTGGGTGATAGTGGCAAATTAATATCAGGTAGATGCAGTTTTTCTCGACCCTGTAGTCGGGGAGTAGAATACGGCTACGGTATCCCCTGCTTGTCGTAAGAGGCGACTAACAGGGGGCCTCTGGGGTTGCGGACGACTAGAGTGGGAGCTCGAACCGTCCAACAAGCAACCCCGAGAAGGACGGCGGTATGTGTGGCTGCATCTCGCCGTAAGCACCGGATGATGAAGGGGGATGGTACACGTCCCCCAAGAGATGAGCCCGTGAGGGGCACTGCGCTAGGAGCCACCGGTTCGTTCCGTTGGAGTTTCCGAGTCTCCTACTACAAGCGCTGAGGAAGGCCACCGAGGAGGTTTTAGTGGGTAGATGCAGTTTTCCTGTGCTTCCTATATCGTCCTATTCTTATATATAAAAATGAATGTTTGTTAGTATGTCTATAGAATCGTAAACTATTCATTTGATCATGATCATGGTTTTTTGCAAAGTTCAAAAGTTGTTATAAGCTCGCGAAGGATCCTGGTTTTTTTCTTGATTGCGTAACAACGCGCGCAGGGTACAGCTAGTATTATATAAAAAATACTAACCCACTTCTGGGGTCTCCTTCCAGAGTGTGAGATAGGTATCAGCCATGGTCCACCGCGCTGGCCAAGTGTTTATTCGTAAACAGAGAGTTCACTAGACAGTAAGTTCTGTCTCAAACTAATTTCATGTTTGATACACACTTCATTAGACGGTACGATTTGGTATGTACGAGCAAGTGGATGAGTTAGATACTCTTTGGCGTTCCTTGAAAACGTTGATGAAGTAATATAAACTTCTAATACGTTATTTTCATCTGTAAACGGTTTGCGGTAGCATTATGTACCTACACATATAATTTGTGGTTTATGCCCATTATTATGACAACACGATTGACCACAAATTAATCTACAAAAATGTTCAATGATTTTATTAACAAATCTATATGTCAATATTTCAATTAGTGCCGATATAAATAATTATTTTATACAGCCAAGGAAGAAATATTCTACCTATTGCTATATCACTCATCCCGCTATACAAGAAGGATCCGGTAACGCAAGTCTCGACACTCCCGACACACGTGTCAATCACAAAACAGTTTTAATGCGATTCAAGAATAAAGAGAATGGCCCGATCGTTATCCTTATGCTATCACGTTTATATGTACCTAGTTGCGTGCTTGAATGCTTCGCTTATATTTGATGCATTATTTTATAAACAACTATAGTTCGTTCGCGATAAGAATGCAGTAAGTAAAGATGTATTCACCGTGGTGTACATAATACAAACAAATTATGTTTTAAAATTAAGTTTAATTGACATATAAAATATTATATAAAAATTAACCAAAGGTAATAGTGAAATGAAATGTCTTTATCTTCTATCTTCTATATATTATATAAAAACGAAAGGTCACTCACTCATCACGAAATCTCAGAAACTACAAGTGCTAAGAGTTTAAAATTTTGCATGTGGGTTCTTTTATGGACATTAGTGCTCACTAAGACGGGATTTTATGAAATTCAACCCCTAAGGGGGTGAAATGGGAGGGTGAATTATTATTAATTTTTAATTATTGCTCAGTATGTAAAATATTAAATATAGTTTAAATTTTAATCACTATCACTGGTATCAGCGTTAGTATTTATTATAAAAGGATTTTCTTCGGCAAATTCCATGACGTCATCTAAATTCCACATGGTATCTTCTTCTATTATCACGTGGTCGCAGCATTTCTTCCACCGATCAGCGTCTACTAACTGTATTGCATCATTAAACAATTTCTTTACATCAGTTATCTTAAATTTATTTAAATATTCATTTTTTTAAATAGTTACACAAAAATTACAGGACACAATCGTTGCGTTCGAAAGTATTTGTTGAATTGATCACTGTGACCTAGACTTTCTAATTACGAAAGATTTGATTGGTTAGGGGGCGGGGCTAGGATGACAGACTATGATGACTTACTGCATTCTTAACGCGAACGGACTATAGGTAACCTGGCGAACCTCGTTACGCCTAAAAGTTAAAAATCTAAAATTATCAGTGTTCCTCCACTATATTAGGCATGTAAACCTTCCATTTGAATCACTCCGTCCATTAAAAAAAAACGTAGTTTTAAAGATCTAAGCATACATAGGGACAGAAAGCGGGAAGCGACTTTGCTTTATACTATGTAGTGATCTAGTGATATTTTATTATTAAGGTATACTATTAGTTTTATCGAATTTGCAAAATGTTACTAATACTATTAAGGCGAAAGCTTGTAACACTATCGTTGTTATTTTTTAACCGACTTCCAAAAAGGAGGAGGTTATCAATTCGTCTGTATTTTTTTTTTTTTTTTTTATATTTGTTACTCGATTTCTCCGCACTGGGTGAACGGATTTTGATGATTTTTTTTTCATTTGAAAGGTAGTGCGTGTCATAGGGTCCCATTTTTTTTTAGTATTTTTTTGACTAGGGCATCCATAAGAAAAACGCATAAGTCTTAAATTTGCATTTTCAATGTACGCGATAAATGTATGAATAACTCAATATCCCGCCAACCGATTTTGATGATTCTTTTTTTATTAGAAAGGATGTACTCCAGGGGTAGTCTGATAAGAGTTTGATAAGGTTCTAATCATAGGATCTTCAACTTTTTGGAGCAAAATAATAAAATTAGTGATAGTCGACCGAACCTTAGCTGGAGAAGTCCAATTGAGTAAAATATAGAATAAAATTACTATGTAGGTATTTACTATGAAAAATTTGACCTTCAACTCTTCAATCCTGATGATGCAGGGGTACTGCTAGCCTGAACTATAAAAGTTGGTCGTTTGATGTTTGCGAATATATAATGAAATTGTTAAGCAAATTCATGGGACAAAAATTTGACCTTCAACTCCTCAACCCTGATGATGCAGGGGTACTTAAAGCCAAAACCATAGGAATAAGCCATTTGGTGCTTACGTATATGTTATAAGATTACTGAGCAAAAACATAAGATGAAAAATTTGACCTTCAACTCCTCAACCCTGATGATGGAGGGGTACTTCAATCCTAAACCATAGAAGTTGGCAATTTGGTGCTTACGGTTATGTAAAAATAATACTAAGCAGAGGCACAAAATTAAAATTTTGACCTTCAACTCCTCGACCCTGATGATGAAGGGGTACTTCAATTCTAAACCATAGGAGTTGGCAATTTGGTGCTTACGGGTATGTAAAAATAATACCAAACAGAGGCACAAAATTAAAATTTTGACCTTCAACTCCTAAACCCTGATGATGCAGGGTACTGCAAGCCTGAGCCATAGAAGTTAGCCACCTGGTACTAACTTATATGTTATAAGATTACTAAGCAACAATATAAGATGAAAAATTGGACCTTCAACTCCTCAACCCTGATGATGGAGGGGTACTTCCAGAGGGGGCGCCCTGTTTGTATGAATTGTAAAAGTGTTTTATGTTTAATTTTTGTGAATATGTAGATGCACAAAGCAAACTTAGAGGCTTTATTTAAATACAAACATAAAAATATAGTCACTAAAAAGTGTAAAATAAAAACTTTTTAACAAAAAATATCTACCGACTTCCATGTCACAAAAAAGTAAAAAATAATTTAAATATATTTTGGTCTAGAACATACTCAGTACTTAGTACATAGTTCTGAAGTCGGTGCTCATATAGGACGTAGTTACCGTCGTCCAGCGAAATATGTCGAGCACCGACTTCAGGACTATGTACTAAGTACTGAGTATGTTCTAGACCAAAATATATTTAAATTATTTTTTACTTTTTTGTGACATGGAAGTCGGTAGATATTTTTTGTTAAAAAGTTTTTATTAAGCAAAAACTACTGGTCGGATTTCGCGGTATGGACAAAGATATATTTTAATCCTTTCAATTACTTTCAATAGTTTCGGTTTTATGCGTTTATTTTATGAACCCCTCGAAACCAAAACCTGGCTATGCCAATGATGGAAAGAAAGAAAAAAAATCCCAAAAATTATACAAACTTCTATTATTATTACTCAATGCTTCCAGGACACGTGGCCTCTCATTATTACTACATCTGATTAACTATGATTTCTATTTATTTATTTCTATTTATTTTAACATCTATTTATTTATTCTCAACTAGTTTTACGCCAACGTTTCATTGTTCTGTCTAATTGTCAAAGAATACATTTCCAAGAATGGCACGATTTTTTTGACATGAAGTCGTACCCGAGTTACGTGACACACAATTAAGGGCTTCGAGCCACTTCCCTAATTTGGAAATCTTATCCAACTTAATTAGAAGATTAGTAGGACTATACCAGATTGATGATGACAGTAACATCATCTTCATGCGCAGAAAATTATACTAAACGTATAGTACCTAGAGCAGCGGTTCTTAAACTTTTAGTGACGAAGGACTATTTGATAAAACATCTGTCTACTCATGGACCATCAGAGCCAGTGGAATCACATTATCACAATGGAATCTGACGACCATATGCTTCTGACGCCCTTTTTATTTTTTTGGTCATCATATTGGTATACTTTTGACGACCTTTTTTATCATTACACTTTTTCATGTTCTTCTGTTGACTTCTTATTGGAGTTTACTCCTTAAGAATCTATTTGCATATATAAGGGCCCGGTATGAGAAAAATGTGAGGAGTAAAATCTACTGAAGAATGAGCTCGTTACGTTTACAGTTCTAATTACAAAATATTTACGTTGACAAAAGTTTCCTAGTAAGAGACTTGCTTTGCAATTTGGTCGTATTATTTTATTTACATTGTTTCGAATGGATTTGCGGACCACTTCGAATGTGGACCACCGGTTAAGAACCATTAAGCTAGAGCATGTTAATTGAAAGTTTAAATGAAATTTTGGTGTAACTTTATAACCCTCGTCAGCAAAAGAGCCTCATATGTTACTTAATTAATTTGCTGAGTGCTTGTTAAATTGGGCTGTTTGCCGAATTTTCACCTAAGTGGCAAGTATCTAATTCCGTTATGAGAGCGTGGGTGGATATTTATATTAGGGCCGCCACCCATTCTAGTACATACTATTTTATCATAAAGGATATTTGCTATCTACACTTAAACATGGTTGGATCACAACTAGATCACATCTAGATTGTTCGGTCAATTATTGTCTTACAAAAATGCTTTAAAATAGCGTCCTTTTGTTCTTTTTAAAATGTTCTTCATAATCATCAATGCTCCAGCGGCTCTGGAGTTACTTTGATTGGCAATGTTGACTATGTTTTCTGCCGGCAATCACACCCTTCCATCGAAACGCAATGAATGCTTCACGTTAGAAATATGTGTAATAGAATAGTTCCTCATCTATTTTCTGACTAGTTAGGCATTACATCAAATCATTAAATCATTAACTCTTGCGTGTGTCTATTATTATGGTGATCTTAATGAAAGAAAGATCTTTATTTAGTCAATTTTTGGGTTACAATAATATTGATTACATAAGATGTTAAAAAAAAAAAGAAAAGGGCGCCAAAAATTGAATATGCCGGTTAAGGCGTTCTAAATGTATGGCACTCACATACTCGTATTTATCATTAAAAGACTTACAATTAGACACTATATTACAATGCTGATAACTTTAGAAGATTAAATATTTTTTGTATTTTACATTTTTAAATCATCGTTTAAGAATTCGTCATACGTGTAATAGCATTTTTCTATTAATATATTTTTTAATTTTCTGGCACATATGTGGTCTTTCTTTATTTGTTTTAATTGGTAAGGTAGTTTATTATATAACTTTATGGCCATACAAATGTATAAGTATACATGTATGTGAAACCCGTATGGTATGCATATATTGCCGTTTGATTTATTACATCAACGTTACTCCAAGGTAAAGGCGGTTTACCTTTGAAACTGAAATGAAATGTCTTTATTTAGTACTAGCTGTACCCGCGGCTTTGCCCGCGTGCAAATCAACGTGTCACAAAGTTTTTCTCGCGCAAATCTCGACACCGTGGGAATTCTATGATAAAAAGTAGTAACATTAATATCGGTTTGGCCGCTCAGGGATTACCTGGTCAAACACAGAGTGAAAAACGAATTTAAAGTGTGTATTTGTGGGTAGGAACGTATTGTTGTGTATTTTTTTGTAATTAGACGAATTCTAATATTGTAAATCGCTTTTTTGAACCAATTTACATTGTAATTTACAATATCGGGATACTTTTTTCAATCAACTCCTCCACATTTGAACCAAAACGTATCGATTATAAAGATTGATTTCAAGTTTTCCGAATTGGAAAATACTATTTTTCAAATTCAAATTTTCAAATTTTTAGATTCAAATTTCTAAGTAAGATTATAGGTAAACCTACTTTTAATATTAATTTGTGTTCAGGAGTTCCGGAAGGCATTAAGGAATTCAAAAATTCTGTTGGATAATGTACTGCTTCCTCTATCTCAATGACTGTGTCTACCGAATAGTAGATCTGTGACGCTGCTTTAAATTTAGAAAAAAAAATCATTTATTTTATCGACACGTTCATTGGTGGGTGGGTATATTGCCTTCTTTTGGAACCAATTTATAGTGTTATTGGTTGTATTAACAATATCGGGATATACTTTTTCAACCAACTCCTCCACATTTAAACGAAGACGTATCAATATAAAGATTGATTTTAACTTTTCCGGATAACAAAGCACTATTATCTACTTGAAGTAAATTATTAGAAAATTGGAATATCACAATGGAATTGGAATGGAACAGCGACATATATTCTAAGTTCATATTTTGTTTCATGTGGCCAAATATAAGATCTTTTAAGATGCACCGGGCTATTTGTGTGCGTAAATCCCGCATTGTTCTTTGTAAAGCGGAAGACATAATCAAAACACTTTTACAATTCATACGAACAGGGCGCACCCGCTCGCAGGGTGCTGCCGCACCCTGCTCGCTTATTTTTTATGTTTTCTTTTATGTTCCAACCTAACCTAACCCATCCTGTTTAAAAAGCTACAGCTAAATCCAACTCTTAACAATAACATGACAATACTCCTGCATTTTCAGGATTTAGGTATTCAAAGTGACACTTTTCATCACAATGTTCTCTCAACTGGTTGTAATGTATTGTAATCAATAAGTACCAAACTCATACGGCTTAAGTAGGTTGTGTACTTAGATTATCAGGGTTGATGAATTGAAGTTTAATTTATTAATCACATTTCAGTTTAATGAGCTGTCATTGAACTTATATACTAAACACAACCGTAAGCATTATGTGACTACCTTTTTTAATTTAGGCTTGCACTATCCCGCATCATCAGGGAGGAATTGAAGGTAAAAAAAAATATCCCATGTCTTTGCTTAGTATTCTTATTACTTATACGTAAGAACTTGAGAGCCAACTTCTATAGCTTGGGCTTGCAGTACCCTGCAACATCAGGGCTGAGGAGCTTAAGGTCGAAATTGTCATCATGTGTCTTTGCTTAGTAATTATATTACATACCCGAAAGCATTAAATGGCCAACTCCTATGGCTTAGGCTTGCAGTACCCTGCATCATCAGGCTTGAGGAGTTGAAGATCGAAATTTTCATCTTGTGTCTTTGCTTAGTAATTATATTACATACCCGAAAACACTAAATAGCTAACTTCTATGGCTTAAGCTTGAAGCACCCCTGCATCATCGGGGTTGAGGAGATGATGGTCAAAATTTTCATCTTGTGTCTTTGCTTAGTAATTATATTACATACCCGAAAGCATTAAATGGCCAACTTCTAGGGCTTAGGCTTGCAGTACCCTGCTTCATCAGGCTTGAGGAGTTGAAGATCGAAATTTTCATCTTGTGTCTTTGCTTAGTAATTATATTACATACCTGAAAGCATTAAATAGCTAACTTCTATGGCTTAGGCTTGAAGTACCCCTGCATCATCAGGGTTGAGGAGTTAAAGGTCAAAATTGACATCATGTGTCTTTGCTTAGTAATTATATTAAATACCTGAAAGCACCAAATGCCCATCTCGTATAGTTTAGGCTAGCAGTATCCTGCATCATCAGGGGTGAGGAGTTGAAGGTCGAAATTTTCATCTTGTGTCTTTGCTTAGTAATTATATTACATACTCGAAAGCACTAAATAGCTAACTTCTATGAATTAGGCTTGAAGTACCCCTGCATCATCAGGGTTGAGGAGTTAAAGGTCAAAATTTTCATCATGTGTCTTTGCTTAGTAATTATATTACATACCTGAAAGCACTAAATAGCTAACTTCTATGGCTTAGGCTTGAAGTACCCCTGCATGATCAGGGTTGAGGAGTTAAAGATCAAAATTTTCATTATGTGTCTTTGCTTAGTAAATATATTAAATACCTGAAAGCATCAAATGCCCATCTCGTATAGTTTAGGCTAGCAGTATCCTGCCTCATCAGGGATGAGGAGTTGAAGGTCGAAATTTTCATTTTGTATCTTTGCTTAGTAATCATATTACATACCCGAAAGCACCAAATGGCCATCTCCTATGGCTTAGGCTTGAAGTAACACTGCATCATCAGGGTTGAGGAGTTGAAGGTCAACATTTTTACCGTGTATCTTTGCTTGGTATTTTTATTACATAACCGTAAGTGCCAAATAGCCAACTCTTACGGTTTAGTCTTGAAATACCCTTACATCATCAGGGTTGAGGAGTTGAAGATCAAATTTTTGTCCCATGAATTTGTTTAACAATCTTATTATATATCCATAAAAACAAATTGACTTACTTCTACGGTTCAGGCTAGCAGTACCCCTGCCTCATCAGGATTGAAGAGTTGAAGGTCAATTTTTTTTAGGAAATATCTGCTTAGTAATCTCATTCTACATTCAACCCAATTGGACTCCTACAGCTTAGGTTTGGCCGAGTATCGCTAATTTCGTTAATTTGCTTCAAAGAAATGGATCCTATGATCAGAACCGTATCAAACTCATCAGAGTACCCTTGAAGTACATTCTTTCAAATAAAAGAAAAATCATCAAAATCGGTTGCCGGGAAATTGAGTTATTCATCTATTTATCGCGCACATCGTTAATGCAAATATCAGACTTATGCCCTTTTCTTATGGATGCCACTGTCAAAAGTGAACTAAAAATAAATGGGACCCGACGACACGCACTACCTATCAAATGAAAAAAAAAATCATCCAAATCCGTTCACCCAGTGCGGAGAAATCGAGTAACAAATATAAAATAAAAAAAAAATAAAAAAAAATCAGACGAATTGATAATCTCCTCCTTTTTGGAAGTCGGTTTGAAACGATGTTTTAACATAAAAATCAAGGCGAAATACTAAATTTTATTGAGGTGGCCTCAAAATTGACTGACTTTCATACAAACTTACATCTCCTATTTGGGTTAAATTGGGGGGGGGGGGGGGACCAGAAAATTCATTCTTAACTGACGTCTACGTCATAAAAGGAACCCCTAGTAAAAATCATATTCGTATCTTTAGCAGTTTAGGCTCTACGATGTTTATTCATTATATGAGTGAGAGAACATCCTTTCGTTTTTATATAAGTATATATAGATATAGAGATATAGATTTGTATAGTATCAAATAACATAGGTATCCACATAACCAATAAAAAATACATAACAAAGGAATACATTTTACAGACCATAACATGTTTAGTTTCTACCAATTCAACTATGCAGTTACTTATCTTACTAACACTTATCGAACACAGAATCAATACTGCGTAGTTTTAAATTGACATAACTTTTTTATTCGTAAACCGATTTACATAAAATAAACCCTAAATGTTAAGTGAAGTTTCCCCCAACACATCAGTGAAAATTATATTCAAATTGGATAAGCCGTTTCTGAGATTAGCGTTTTCAAACACACAGACAAACAGACAAACAGACAAACAGAAAAGATTTCTAAAAACCATTATTTTGGGTTCTATATCGTATTAAAGACCTCTAGAAATGGTTTTCACCTAAATTTATTCCATGTACAGACAGCGACCTCTTACAGATTTATTATAGTATAGAAGAAGATAGATAGATAGGCTTACAAATTGGGGCACAAATTGTCAGTTACACATTTTTTTACACTGCCACCGGATCGGAACACGACCTCAACTGAGAAGATCCGGTAAGAAATTCAACGGGTTTGTCTTTTTTGTATTTTTCTTAATAATTTTTTTTTACATAGTAAACTAAATCAGACAGTCCCCATAGTGTGGCAAAGTTCCATTTCACGCTGTTATCGCATTGCGTTGGAGAGTGGGACGATCCATGGTATATTTTTTATTCGTGACATGACTCAATCTAATTGTATAAAAGTGCGTGTAGGCATGTCCTACGTGCGAGAGTACTTTTGCACTTACCTTAAGTGATACAAAAGGATATGAATCATGCCAATGACCGTATTTTTTAACTTTACTTCTTTGGTGCTGGATAATAAAGTGGTTTGATTGAGTTTTGGATGATTTAAAAATACCTACATCTTCAACGTTTTATTAATAGCAATTAACATTGTTAAATTATAACTAAAACCTCTACTGTTTTTAAGCGATTGACTGTTTTCACTTGCAGTTGAATGCCTTGAAGCAGCATTTTATTATTTTTTCGTTTTTTCTTGGAATAAGTGGCAAAACAGTAATATAAAGTTGTAACATTAGGTATACATATTATGGTAGTCGTCGATTTACTAAATTTCATTTGACACCCATATTGTAATGATTATAAAAAATACCCATTCTCCCTTTTTCTTCAATCGCCGGCGAAATATTTAAAAATTATAAAGGCTATTTATGATAACTCGGTGAAACAGAAAATCGCCGCAGATAACCCGCGTTATGTGCTTGCTGAAAATAAAATAGTAAGTTTCTAAGCAGGTCAACTTCAATGAGCATATATTTATTCTAACTAGGACTATAGATAGTCTTAATGCGGATAAATATGGTCGATCCGGTGTATTTATACGTGGACCATTAGTTTTCCACTTGACTTGCTATTTCAAACAAGCTCGAGATTATGCACACTTGGTGGCATCGTGTGTACTGCGTTGTAAAGTCAGGGTTGTCAAGTTAGGGGTTTTCCCCCAAATTTAGGGGGTAAAATAGGAGGATGGGTTTTTTTAGAGGTGTTCTATTTTCAGGGGTACTTTTAGGGGTTTTTATAATTTTAACATATAGATATGTTTTTAAAGGGAAATCTCCCGCCAGGCTACATGATTATGGCTGACGATGAAAGAAAAAAGGTTATGCACTACACCCGATGACCTCGTCCGGGAAAAACCTACGACCTGATTCAGAAATACGGGAGGTTGCCAGGAATTCCAATTCATTATAGGGATTTTAGGGGTTTTTTTTTGGAGCCTTTAGGGGGATACATTTTTGAGAGTTGGTAACCCTGAGACGTATGTAACTCTGTATTAGTGATGTAAATACTATTCGCATTCGTATTCGCAAGAATTGTGCGTATTCGAATATTTGATTGAAGAACTTTGCAAAGAAAGGTTGCTAAATCTAGATCCTATCATAGTCCTCGAGAGCAGCAACGTATCTGTGATTGACTTCAGCTGGAATCCATGTTTTATTTGAAGTTGTATGATAGACAGACAGATGTTCATGAGAGGCGATCACTTATCAGATCGACTGCATGCTCGTTTGTTACTTCATTCTGATAAAAAAATCGTTACATCACTATAGCGGCAAGCTGTTTAATTTATTAATGGTTACTTTGGTATGTTTAAAATGGGTAATGGTTATGAATATTTTATGTTGAATACCTATTTATTTTATGTGCAATCCAGAGTTATAATATGGTGTTTATATGTTTAGTAGTTGCCTGTTGAAGTGGTCTATTTTAACCTCGAATACAATCAAAAATTGATATGCATGAAGTGTAACAAATTATTCAATTAAGTAATTCGACAACAGTTTTATCTTCTTATATTCTGCATTAAGTTATGTTAAGTTCCAATTATGTGTAAAACAACAAATTAAAGGAAAATTTGGATTGACTTGATTTGGATTAATTGACTTGCTGCACATCAAAATGATAACAGGTTTTTTGGCATAGACATCTGAAATTTTTGAAAATGGATGAATTTATAGTCTATTCATTATTTATCTCGACTACTCTCTCATTTGGAGAGAAGACCCGTGCACAGCTGTGGGATAATAATGGGTTGTATTGGACCCCATTATTTATCTATTTTAACATCTAGATTTGGCGACCTCTTATTTGCAAAACATATTTCAATATACGCAAAACAATCGCACAATACTTGCGAATGCGAATACCAAAAACATGCGAACCTATGTCATGCGATAGTTTTGAAAGGACTGATGAATGAAATGATAGATGTCCTATTCATCATGTACCACTATTTACGGATAAGATCCGTATAAACTGAGAGAACTGTAGGTGCAATGCTATACGCCCTGTAGTTCCGGGATCAGAATAGGGCTACGGTATCCCCTGCCTGTCGTAAGAGGCGACTAAAAGGGGCTTCCGGGGTTGCAGGCGGCTAGAGTGGGAGCTCGAACCGTTCGGTCAGGCAATCCCGGGAAGGACGGCGGTACGTGTGGTCGCATACCTTCGTAAAGACTAGACGGAGCGGTGGGCCCAGCCGCCCATCTGGGAGGAGCCCGATGGGGCAGCGCGCTCGGAGGATTCCGGTTGAAGTAGTTTCGAGATCCCGGAATCCTCCTTTTCAGCGCCGAGGACGGCCACCGGGGGGGTTTTAGTGCGGTAAAAATCCCAGATAACCCTGCGTCGCTCCCACGGCGTCGGGTACCTTTTGAAGGTTTCCCCCTCGAAAACAAAAAAAAAAGGTGCAATGCTATAATGTTTTAACTTCAGAACTGGTTCGGAAATTAAAACAATATTTACTTTAAGCTGAATTATTTATCTTTTATCTTCTATTAATACGTGAAGCAAAAACTTGTGACGTGATTTTAAGATACTTGCCGCAGGCGGAGGAGTATGAAATTACGCACGGTTATATGTAGTTGATGTAGAGAAGGATTGCGGAATACTAATATTTTTTTAAAATAATGCATAAAACATACATAAAATCAACTAAAAACACATTACACTCACTACCTTGCATTTAACAAAAACACATATTAAACTACATAAATAGAACGTTCAATGTGAAACACATAGCGTCAAAAATGTGAGATGTATTTGTCAAAATACCCGCTATTGCTTTACAATTTATTTATATTAGAGAATTATTGGTGCTACTTTGTACAATATAAGGTTTACTTTTTTTCATTTAAATTAGGGTCGAATTTCGACCATTGTGACGGGTGACGAGTTATCTTTAATACATGTTGATTAAAATACCTTACGTTTAATATTAATTACGACATTACTCACGCGCAGCAATCGAACGAAAGTTTGATGGACATATTGACATATGGGCAATAGTTTGTACATGTAATGTAATAAAAAACGACCAGCACTCACGAAGGTACGGTGAAAGTTAGGAGGCCCTGATAAGTACATTATGCAGAGTCCAGATATGAATTATTTATTACACACATGCAAGGTTTTTTAACGCGAGAACCCTAGTAGATAGAGGTCGTAGAGTAGTAATAAATAATAGAGCGAGCGCATTCGGGTACGAACAGTAGGCACAGGTTAGAACACTCACTGTATGCTGTGTAGAGCAAACTGTCACATCGCACTATGTAAATAAAAGAAACCAAATGCGAAATATTTATGTTGTTAAAATAACGAAGTTGTTTTCGTATTTTAGGGATTTTTTTAAACGCGATTACAGGCACGTAACACTTATCTTTTTTTCGTTTCTATCATGAAGCCGTCATTTCAAATCGCTAGGCGATTACACTGCATTGTTGGTAGTAGTTTTAAGTCTATAGACTTGCCGATATTTTGAGTTAAATCTCTTTCGTTCTCGCTGTTCAATAAAGTTAAATTTAGGGAAATATTCAATTTAGGTAACATTCAATGTTTGTTGAATAGTCTATTAGTAGTAGGTACATTTCACCATTATGTTTGTAAGATTTGGCTCCGATTTGTACTGTAGTGTGGGCGTCATGCGCTCTATTCTAATTATTTCTTTAAGATAGAGTCCGAGAAGATGGGTAGACAAATATTATTCTCATTATGTTGCAAGTTATAAAGCTATGCGACTTCGCTTGCGTCGATGCTAAAGCCATGATTAGGAGTAAAAGAGACAAATAGTCTAGGGACGTAACAATGTATTGCAAAAGACAAAAAAATAAATAAAGGGTGACAATGAAGATTGGGGCGTTAAATACACAAGACAAGGTGAAATCTTTTAAACGGTTGAAGTAGCAAACGAGTATGCAGTCTAGTGTAGGTAAGTGGTTACTGTCGAATATCAGACATCTGTAAGTAATTTCATAAAGAACCGCGATTCTATCTGAATTCAATCACAGATTGGTTATTCCCGAGGACTAAGATGTTTGCCTCGTATAAGAGTGAGTCGGTGACAACGCAAAACACAAAACGCAAGAACTCATTCACGCTAGAAATAAATGTGGCGATGATACCTGCTCGGTCGATCTAAATTATTTAATATCATCATCTTTTTTATCTGGCTGAAGTAGCAAACGAGCATGCAGTCCACCTGATGGTAAGTGATCAATGCTGCCTATGGACATCTGTAATCTACTTCATACAGAACATGGGTTAAATCTGAACTCAATCACGGATGCGTTGCTATTCCCGAGGACTATGATGGTCGCCTCATGTGAATGTGTGCCGGCAACCGCACCGTTCTATCGAAACGCAAGAAATGCTTGACGCTAGAAGTAAGTGTGGTGGTGGTACTTCCCCGGTCGAACTACACTGGTTCTACCACCTTGTAATAGCGTAATAATAATCAAAATGGCGTTAGTAGTATTTGCGTAATATACGTACAAACAGACAAACGATGGGCTACACTAGAGGACAATCACAGTAGTCATTAAAGTTAGTCAATTAATTTAAAAGATTACAATCTTTCAAATCCTGTCACGGCGGATCGTGCACAATACATTTAATACTAGTTACGCGTAAAAGATGTAAAACTCCGAACATAATTAATTCACTGTTGTTGTAATTGTTATTGTTGTTTATTTATTGCACATTATGTCAGACGTGCGGTTTTTCTATTGCCTGTATAATTAACTCAGTTTTGCACGTCCTTGTTAATTTGCAATTAGAAGTTTGCGCAGACGAACTAACTTAATAGCATCCTAAGCCCTCTTACGCACTAGCGGTTAACCGCGCGGCTGGCCGTTTTTCCACGGCCGTTTTTCCAAATATCAACGGCCGCGGTTGGAAATTTTGGGGCGGTTTCATATTAAACTCAAATAATCAGACCAAGAACAGAAATCTAAATGCATCATTCAGATACCTGTCTAGCCGGGAGTTGAACCCAGAACCCACTGCGTGTCAGACCGGAACGGTTACCGCTCCGCCACGCGGGTCGTCAACAAATAAGGAAGGATCTGAGTACGTGAACTGTGTACGAATACTTCATTCGTTCTTTATACGACTCAGTATGCGTCTTACCGTATACGTTATGTAATTAGTTTCTTAATGGTACGCAAATTGCGATACTAAATATTAAACGTGCGAGATTCTAGTTGTGGTACTGTTCATATGCATGGTTTTTTGTTCTTGCTAGGAACTCGAAATATTTTTATATTAAAAATTAAATCAAACGTAAAATTCACCTGATACTAATTAACCTTCGCCTTACCAAGTCTCTTTATTAACCCTCAAAAATATAATTGTTCTTGATACTAGTGTTATAACAAACAGATGTGCCTGAATCAACGAAGGTTTGACCACATTAATAAAACCTTATTGAAAACGTAATGTTCCGAATTAAGTGTTACAACAAGTATAGTGTTTTTCGAGTGTGTATGCATGTATGTATATATGTTTTCATGTATGTATGTCACTTTCTTTGACACGCGCTACAACCGTCTACAACCCAAACGGCTTGACCGATTGTAACAAACGACATACCATTCTAATCGATTTGCAGGGTGACATAGGCTGCATCATTTTTAAATTAATATGGTCCCTTGATCAAAAATGAAAGGGGTCTATTTTTATAATCATAGTGTTTCATTAAGTATGAACTTGCGGACAACAGCTAATATATTATGTCCTTGCATATATGTTTGTGCGGCGAATAAAAAAGGTGATAACAAGTAACAGGGTACTCTGTTACTTGTTATTTAACACTGTAAACGATTTATTTTTAAATGTATTCCTTGCCCCCAGATGGAGGATAAACAGGAGGACGAAATGTCAGAGGAGTCCGACGGCTCCGGCATGGACAGTGACGACCCTCTCACCGTTAACGACACCAAATATGGGAAGAGTTTTAGGTAAGTAATGTTCACTCTTGAGTTTTCTACGGACACCTTATTTATATCTTTACCAGTTCATGACGTATTAAAGAAATAAGAGCAGTGATAGCCTAACAGCAGTGATAGCCTAATGGTTGAAACTTGCCCTCTCAATCGGGAGGTCCGAGGTTCAAACCCAGGCACGCACCACTGATTTATGTGCGTATTACAAATTAATTATCAGTGCTTTTCGGTGAAGCAAAACATCGTGAGAAAACCTACACATCCGAGACTTCTTTAAAAAAAAGTCCACCAATTCGCACTTGGCCAGCACGGTGGGCTATGGCCTTTAATCTCTCTCATTCCGAGAGAAGACCCGTGCCCATCAGTGGGACAATAATGGGTTGACGACGACGTATTAAAGGTTAAACTTTGATTTGATTAAACTTTTTAAATTAACACATGCATCGGTATACTGTTTGTGTAATGAATATAGCTTCGATGCCTGAATGAGAAGTAGAGAAAGAATCGTTGACACAGATACATCCCACCCATCGGACATGGCTGATTCAGTGAGTATTTGTTTCGGATAGGGAGTGAGAAGATGCCATGCCATGTGATCAAGATGGAGCATAGAATACCTTTGAAGAGGGGCACGCAGTAAACCAGCGATGCACTCTGATCATGATTATGACTACTCTGCCAATGGTATTAGTGCTGACAATCATGTGTATATTTTTACCACTTGGAAAAAACAGTATCGTTTGACTGGGAAAGTACCGCCTTTATCTTGCGTGAAGCAGTTCTTGCGTTTTGCTGGAAGGGTGTGGTTCCCGGCTCACTTTCGTATAAGGCGACCATCTTAGCCCTCGAAAGCGGTGACGCATCAGTGATTACCTTCAGATAAGACCTATTCTATATGAAGTTCCTTATAGATGTCCATGAGCGCAGTGACCACTTACCATTAGGTTCGCTACTTCGATCACATTCCAGATTACTTACTCTTACTTACTCCGCTGGCTTAGCGGCCCAAAGTGAGTCTTGGCCTCCGATACGAGAACTAGCCACTGGTACCGGTCTTGTGCAGTTTCATGCCATTTGCCATCCTGAAGCTCGCGGGAATCTGCGGCAACAGATCCAGATTGAAAAATTGAATACAGAATTCAAATTGTATTCCAATCAATTGTATGACGACCCGCGTGGCGCAGCGGTTACCATACCGGTCCGACGCGCAATGGGTCCCGGGTTCGATTCCCGGCCAGACAAGTATCTGAATGATGAGTTTAGATTCCTGTTCTGGGTCTGGGTGTTTGTGTATTCGTCTTTTGTGTGTCCATGGTACCCACGACACAGGAGAAAATCCTACTGTGGGGCTATGCATGTAGAAAGCGTGTAAAAAAAATCTGTTTTATTGTAAGAATTCCAGATTCCATTCCAATTTTTTTTCTCCAGGCACTTCACCCGGGAAGCGCTGCCCAGACTGGATAACTACAGGAACGTGCTCTCGCTCCACGCCGCGCCGCGACCGACGTTGGATGAGCTCCACAACGCTTCGCTGTCCAGGAAGGTCGGGCTCAATGTAATCTTGTTATTTCAATGTCAGGGTAGTTTCAGTATTACGTTGGATTACGATTTTTACATAAGCACTCAAGGTAATTTTTGTCAATGCTTTCGCATTAAGTATTTTCGGGTGGTTTCCGGAATTTGGATGTCCGAAACTGACCTTTTCTTTGCCGGTTTTAAATCTGACAATACCTTTCAATCGACTTCGAAAAAAACGTTGGTAATAGATAACTTTAACCGAGTTCTCTTATAGAATTTTTGGCGAAGATGAGACATGATAATGTTAACGACATACCTACTTGTAGCTACGGGCACCACTTGTTGCGCTTGGATAACAATGAAATTCTTTGAATTGGAAAATGATGGAAAATTCACAAAGTATGAAAAAAAAATTCAAGTTATTTACAAAAAAAATATTATCGTTCTAAGTGGTTTAGAAAAGCATCACTACCTCTCTTCTTGTGAGCATCAGCGTCTTCTTGTGTAATACCAACACCCGATGCGGTTATCAAATGCATGACAGCGTAGTGACTATTGACAAAAACCTTCGGCCTATCTACAATGATGGACCCAAAAGTGTGATACATGGTTGTAAAAGCAATCAAATTCTACGCATTATAATATATTTTAAACCTCTTCGCACTACGAAAGGAGAACCGTGCCTTTTGACTATCTATTGCCTATGTTTACCATTCCTTACTATATATCTACTAACAATCGTAGTAGTTTAGTTTAACTAAACGTTTAAGAAGTGTAGTAGAAATACGCGCAACGTGTTATGCTATAGCTGCCTGCATATTTTTGGAGTGGCGTCCGATGTGGAACAAAGTACAAACTATTATTTCTTATATAATATAGTTGCCGTCAGCTGGTTGGGAAATTTTCGTGGAATAATTCTGTGTTCTGTTCTCATTTTTCCCGCTATGTTTCATGATTGTTTTACTATGAAATATTGATTAATTTATTCTGGTATTACCTACATTTACATCTGAAGATGGATTTGTACTCGAATTATGTCAACCGAGTATATAGCACGATTTCTGTGTCTTAGCTACTGCATATAATAATAATAATTACTAACTTATTAGGTAATCCCAACCTCGGCTTTGCTCACTCTGAAGATGCGAACTTCTATAAAAAAGATACAATAATTCTCTAAGGGCTTTTGTTCTTTCTTGTGTAGTTTTGGTTTCATGCGTGCCACCCGCGTTTGTATGTGTTTCCTATATATTTTTTTTCTTAGGTAGTATTATTATCTAAATAATTATTTTATTTTCACTTCTTGTTTATTTCTCTGTGAGGATAGGTTTTATGTTATATCATTTACCGACCGAGATTTGATACCGAGTCCGTATCAAGAACGGTACTACGGCTAAAATCTTCCGACTCCATACTTTACTCATATAGTAATATATTGAAGCTTGCGATCTTGTGTATCACGGGGATACACATAAATAAAAACAGATTTGAGATTTTTCTGGAAGTCACTTCACAGATAATGCAATCACCACAGGGATCACATTTTGTAGTTTCAGACATACTTTTCCTGTCATGTAAGCCACGCGGGTCGCGGGGAGAGTGCAGTAGATTAATTCACGCATGCGGAGACAGATAGGAAACATTTTTAAAATGTAAAGACAGGCAATATATGTTGAGATATATATTTTTTTAACTATTAAACAACCCTTTTTAATTACTTGTTGCAACTCATCATATAATGAGACACAATTGAACTCGAGCGAATTTGTCAGTTTTATTTTAAGAACACTGGAGAATTCATAATCTAGTTAGTTTCGATGGAATGTTTTCGTTCAGCGCATATGATGACATATGATGATGATAATTATATTTTCAATTTGTTTGTATAATAAATATGAAAGTGAAAGTAAATAAAACCATTTAGTAAGATTAATAGTCGCTGATATATTCATAGCATGTGCCTGGAAATAACATCTCGAGAGTTCCATTTCGGAGTAAATCCACTCATAGCATCTGGTGTACTAAGAATTGTTCATTAATCATTTATCTGTGGAAATAGTAAATGTCTATAAGTATCTATGTAAAATTTTCCAATGTTAGCTAGAATGTTCACTTGAGTTTTACGACAATCGTCTAAAGTATGATTATTTATAAGTGCTTAGGTTTTGTTTTCTTTTAAGATAAGGTGAATAATTTGCTTACATGCTATGAGTTTTTTGGCGATGTCTCTAAAATCAACGAGCAGCGCAAAATTAGTAAGGCACATACTGGAAATGTAGTAATAAAATTCTTCTTGAATGTAATTCAAGATTTGAGCATTACGTTAGAATTCTTCATCGTCTCGTCGTCTTCTTCGTCTTTCGTATGACGAACATTCGTCGATACTGTAATAATTATAAATTTAGTAAAATAATAGAAATAATAAACCTTATGAGTTACGGACGCTTGTTCTCATTATTGTAATGTTACAAATTGTATCATTACAGGTTGCGTACTGTAATGTTTGGTACTCTTCCTTGTCTGCTGTAATGTTCGAACTTGATACAATACAAATAGAGACGGATGATGGAGCACTTTACAGTAAAATTTGGTAGTCGTTTGTCTAGGAATGTCGTTTTGAATAATCGCGTGTCATTTAGGCATAAGTGTTTTATTCATGTTTCCATTCACGCATGCCTATCTGTTGTATAGGAAGTGTTATTGTGGAACTATATGGTCCATTTGACTATTGATACAGGTGTCTTTGTAAATATTTACTTTATGTCCTTCGCTCACTTTTGCTAAATGACGTTATAATACTTGCATTACTGGTTTATAGGTATATCGGGTAAATTATAAGCAGGGTTAGATTTACAAAACCAAGAGTATAAGGTTCATCTAAACATATTTTACTAGCTGGGAATCAACTGCATTTAGAAAACAACCTCATATTAAAAGTACTAACTTATCACATTTGTATAGTAATAAAAATATTAATTATTATTATATTATTGTGCGATCTAGTGGAAAAGATATAATATGTGGAAAAGAACGAATAAAATAATAAAACATACGTTATATTGTTATTTGATGTCCTTAATATTTTATGCACCATGGAATTTTCATAGACAAGAGTTTGATACAAAGATATTTGTTTCCTGTAATTTTGAAACAAATTACAGAAAGTATTATTTTTTAAGGTTGTCAAGTATACTATGTTAGCATAAATCTTCATTTGGAGAAGTTGTTGTACCAATTAGTCTCGTATTCATGAGACTAATTGGTACAACAATCAACAGATTAAAAAATGTTTTATTGTTTTACTGTCGTCCAAATAATGATATGAATTTGTTGTGGGTCTTTTTCCTGTCGCGCGTGCTGCCGCGTGCGCGTCCCGCACGCGTACACTACTGCATACTATTATCATACTGTTAAACACAACTCAAGTCTCGATGAGAAGAGAGCGTGTTAAATCATGTGTTTGTGTGGGACACGCGCGACAGGATAAACGTTCTTACTAATTTTAAAGAGAATATATATTTTTTGTTAGTATGTATGTTTGTATGTAAAACGTATTAGTTAAAGTCACGGTTATCGGCGTATCGCGTAGGACGGTCACGGTCACTCTCACAAGGCGAGGTTATCGAATATCAAGTGTAGTGGAAGTGGCAGCCACTATTAATAGCGCCCCACATAATCCGGTTAAGTTTACAAGTTAACGTTAACTGTACGTAGGCCATATGCTTATCTACTTACAGATATTAAACATGATCAAGTACTCAGTAGATAGGGTCCGAAGAATACACATTCATACAACAATCCATACATATAATAAAAAAAAAGTTATGTGTCTGTACATTGCACATATTTATAAAAAATATTCGGACGATTGATAATAAATAATTATATATTATTAATGTTTTTCAGAATGTATGTCTGTCTTTTTGTTTTTTTTTTTAATTAGGATTCATCTTGTGGTAACATTTACTCTTTACTTCATTAAAATCCATGTACTCTTTCTAAAACGAATACAATTGTTTATCGGTTCTTCTCTCAGAATGAGATAGTTTAAGTCATAGTCCACGCGCCGACTAATTCCGAATTGTTATACTTCACACAACTTTTAAAACTTTTTTTAAAGAACTTTCAGGTGTGTAGTTTGTGATCTGGATTAAAATATTATAGGGTACTTATCGTCGTGGTAGACACGTGGGAACGTGTGTCTGAAACGTGGGATTCTGCAGGAATAATGTAGTTTTGTAAACTATTACATTTGTCCAAAAGCATTTAAGTTTTTTTTCGTTTTCATTTTGCCTTAGTAGCAATTATTCCAGTCGTTTCGTCGTCCTTGTCTATGCGAAGGCGGCGTTTCTATCAGAATGACGCACTAATTGTGATCGCAGGTAACCGCTAATGGTCCTAATTGCGCCCTTAATCACTTAATTGTTCCATCTTAATTCTGACAAGTACTTATGGTAGCTTGCGCCATATGAATATTTTTGTCGCATGGTTCTACATTGGGTTTGAAGAAGGAACACGACTGTATAAATATCTGATTTATTTGGGTTCGTGTTCGTCTTTGTCTATAGTCCTCCGCGATGGAAGGTGTAATGTTTAACTGACTTATTTTCGACATTTTGTTAACTTAACGTTCTGGGAACTCATCCTATGGACAGTAATTTGGATGCAGATTTTTATTTTTAATTTGGCATTTTGTTTCTTTTTAAATTTAAGTTATTATTTTGTATATACATATAATTAAGTTATTTTATATTATAATAATTTAATTTTAATTATTTTGTCAATAACTTAGGTATCTTTTATTAATATTTCAATATATGATATCAAATAAAAGTCCACGACAACTAAACGTTTTTTTACAATCAGCTTTTAAGAAATAGATTTCAGGTCGCCATGACTTTTTGATTTGATTTTTTTTTATATATTTTTTATGGTTTATGTACTTATGTGGGTGTTAGTATCATAAAAATACTGGTTATTCTTCAAAGTAAATATATTTATTATGTATTCGTTTTTCTTTTAAAATCTTGAGAAATTATTTTTGCCTAATGCATGAAATAATAAAAATCTGTCATTTTATGATGAAAAAACATCTTAGTTTTTAATTTCATAATAGTTGACGCGAATGCTAGAACCATTGTGTAGAACCGAGTATCAATACCATGGACTCCTGTGAACTAATTGTGCTTGGTCACTTGACTCGGGGGTCAGGGGGGCCCACGCCTGCATCGTAGGTGTTCGTTACTCGTATGCATTGTTTGACCCAGTGACTAACTCTTTATGGAATGCAGGTTACACGTGCTTTTGAGTATATTATTATTATCGTTGTTGCGATTAAGTACATAGCGATAGTAGCAATAGAAACCCGCGTGGCGGAATGGCCACCATTCCGGTTTCTCACGCAGCGGGTCCCGGGTTCGATCCTCGGACATACAAATATTTGAATGAATTAAGATTTCTGGATCTGGTTGTTTGTATATTCGTCCTTCTCGTGTGTTCACGTCACCCATGACAGGTAAAATCCTAGTGTAGGGCTATGAATGTAAAAAGCGTGAATGTGATCAATAGCTCTTAGTGTTGCAGAGGTATCTTATGGCGTCTATGTTCTTCTATGTTCTTATGGCGTAAATCCATTTGTTGCACCATGCTGTGATTTTTGATGAAAAGCGCCGTAGAATTCACGACGTCCACGATTTCCACGGCGTTTTTTTGTTAAATATCACAGCACGGCGCCGAACGCTGTAGAATTACAGCGTCGTAACGTAGGATTGATTTGTTTTTTTCAAGCAACGTTTTCTTCGGCGGCCTGGGTGTGACGTACTCAGCTGTAGGTTCATGGCACCTCGATACAGCCCTAATGTGCGGCTAATAGAAAAGAGAATGTCATTTGTGAAAACTAAATAGTTCTAAGGAAAACTTACCTACTTTTAAAAGCTGCTCGTCTCTAATGCGCAAGTACGAATTAAGCAAGTTTCCCTTACGTGGATATATATATAAATATTAGCGTGACATTATAGTAGCGTGATGAAATATGCCCCAAGCTTTATAGTATGGGGAGTGATCCTTGCCCAACAGTGGGACGTTAAGGGTCGCAACCACATGCAAAAGTGGAAAATTTATTCACGATTCAAATGTAAAGCGTATGATTTCCTTACTCTTATCGCATGACGCATAAGTTTATTTATAATTATTATATAAATTTCATAGTTATTACAATAACTAGCCAACGTACAAGTCTATCATACGTTGTAAATGTTGAAATATGTAAATACAATTCACGTGTACATTTATGTTATATGAGCGATAAAATAAACTTTATTAATTTATTCTGTTGTATGTTGAGTATAACGTCGAGTCTATATTTTATTTGCAATTTATATAAATAAACGATATAACATACAATTTTATATCCTTTACGGCTAGTTACTTAGCGAGTATACAGGCCTAGTACGTTTGTCTAGATTTAATATTTGTTGAATACAATTGCACTCCGCGTCTCTGTAGTTCCGGGATTAGAATAGGGCTACGGTATCTCCTGCTTGTTGTAAGAGCGACTAAAAGGGGCTTCCGGGGTTGCGGGCGGCTAGAGTGGGATGCTCGAACCGTTCGGTTAGGCGACCCCGCGGAGGACGGCGGCATGTGTGGTCGCATACCCTCGTAAAGACCAGACGGAGCGGTGGACCAAGCCGCCCATCTGCGAGGAGCCCGATGGGGCAACGCGCTCAGAGGACTCCAGTTGCGTTCCTTTGGAGATCCCGGAGTCCTCATTGTACCACCGAGGACGGCCACCGGGGGGGTTTTAGTGCGGTAAAAATCCCACATAACCCTGCGTCGCTCCCACGGCGTCGGGTACCGTTTGAAGGTTTCCCTCTCTAGAAAAAAAAAGGATTGCACTCCGATCCACAACGTGTCAGATTGACACTAGACTGGGTATGATTAGGTTTTTTTAGCAGTTGAAGTACGTTGTAAAGAAATTTTTTATATCATAACAAGCTTTAAATTACTTTCACGGGACTCAATGTCTGTGATAGAAACATATGATAGTAAATTTGACTCAATTTGCGATATCCCATAAAGTTTTACGCGAAGATGCTTAAGAAAAAAACTTTTGAATTTTAGATCATGTAAAATGATCATCATCTTTTCGCTTAATTTACTGTTTTCAATTGGAGAGTACAATAAAATTAAAACTAAGCCGAAATAACGTGCAATACTTTATTATAAAGTTCGCTTTACATGGCACCCTTGATCATACAGATGAGCATTAAAATCCATATATTATATAATTAAACTAGCTTATATATTAAACTAGCTGAACCCCGCAGCTACGCCCGCGTTAATAATCGATGTATCGATTGTCCCGTCGGAATAAGATCACACCATAAAAATGCCTATATGTTAATCCAGAGTGTCAGCTAACTCGCTACCAAATTTTATGAAAATCTCTCCAGCAGTATAGACGTGAAGAATTAACAAACATACACACTCACAAACTTTCGCCTTTATAATATTAGTATGATGAAATGTTAAATCATGTTTCTTTATACAACACTTACTCAATGATCTGATTTATAAATGGAAGCGTCAGCCCTCTGTGGAGACTGGGTTGGATCATGACGGATTAAGAGACATATAACATGCGTTACACAAAGGCCGATTATGTACCGTTGTCTGGGCGTACTCGATGCAACAACCACCGTACAACCTTTCTGAAATGAAATGAAATGAAATGAAATGAAATGTCTTTATTTTGCATAGGCCTTCGGGGGCGCTTACAAATTGTCAGTTACATTTATATATATATTTTTACACTACCACTGGATCGGAACACGACCTCAACTGAGAAGATCCGGCAAGAAACTCAGTGGATTGTCTTTTTTCTTTGTATATCTTTCTTTTATTTTTTTATTTGCCATCTTGTTTTTACATGGGTAACAAAGGTTCTAATATTATAAACGCGAAAGTTTGTGAGGATGGATGTATGTTTGTTACCTTTTCTACGCAAAACCGCATATCGAATTTACTGGAAAATTCGAACATAGATAGTTTTTGACTTAGATTAAAACGCGTGATACACTTTTTTGTCTGATTGAAGTGACAAACGAGCATGCATCTTATGGTAAATGGTCACTGCCGCCCATGGACATCTGTAAGCAACTTCATATAAAACATGGGTTCTATCTGAAGTCAATCACAAATGCGTTGCTACTACCGAGGACTAAGATGGTCGCCTCATATAAAAGTGCCGGCACCCCCATCCGTCTATCGAAACGCAAGAAATGCTTCACGCTAGAAATAGGTGTGGCGGTGGTTTCTCCCCGTATGAACTACGCTGGTTCTACCACCTGTGAGATTTATGACCTAGAGTTTATAACCTACATTAAAACATGGATACACTTTACATATAGTGATAGTGATTAACGTGACCCAAGTCGCATATTAAAAAAAATACCTTGCTTGCGGGACTAAGAGTAGAAATAATAGAAATATCAATATTTATTCCATTTTTTGTTTGTTTATGTGTTTAAAATAGCATCAAACTAAAACTAAGCATCAAATGATTGTATAATATATTTTCTCTTCTGTCTTTATTTCAT
Organism: Spicauda simplicius; assembly: GCA_949699795.1. Classification (NCBI taxonomy): domain Eukaryota; kingdom Metazoa; phylum Arthropoda; class Insecta; order Lepidoptera; family Hesperiidae; genus Spicauda; species Spicauda simplicius. Next base: position 18,919,584 of record OX453069.1, read on the forward strand.
TAAGATGCAAATACTCTATCAAACGGCATTACAGTTGACAGTTATGTTATCATTTATATGAAATGCGAGTGAACCTGCGGGGCACAGCTAGTTCAAACTAATCCTGTTAATGTTATTACTTACGTAACGTAATGTGAGATCATATTGATCGTGTCGGCGGACTTTGGGTTGACAATGTAGGCGCTTCAACTGATAAAAAAACGTGCGGCACTTGGGACTGTCGCGGTAAAGCTATTGCTTATAAGTTTTTAAGTAAGTTTTTGAAGTGAAACTTCTTTAGGCGCATGAGGGTAAAATTTTTACAGATGAAACGTCACGCCGGTATGCAACGGAAGTGTCGGAAAAGAGAGAGAGAGTGATCGAGACCGATTGAGAGAGAGTAAGACAGGGCGAACGTAGCATGAGCAACTAGCCGTGCAGTGAGAGTAGGGAGCAAGCGAGTGAGAAAGATTGAGAGAAAAAGTGAGACAGAGCGAACGTCGTATCACGCCTTTTTCCCTTCCTCTTAATCTTGGAAATTTAAAGTTTTAGATTTGTATAAATATAAACAAGATTTATAAATTAGTTCGCCAAAGAAGTTTCACTTCTGACATGTGTACTTTGTACGCACGCATGTTTTTTTTTTATCTGACTGAAGTAGCAAACGAGCCTGCAGTCCACTTGATGATAAGTGGTCACTGCCGCCCTGGACACGGACATCTGTAATCAACTTCATACAGAACATGGGTTCAATCTGAAGTCAATCACAGATGCGTTGCTACTCCCGAGGACTATGATGGTCGTCTCATATAATAGTGTGACGGCAACCACAACCTTCCACCGAAACGCAAGTACTGCTTCATGCTAGAAATAGGTGTGGCGGTGGTACTTCCCCGGTCGAACTACACTGGTTCTACCACCTTGAAAGTTAGAATCTTCCTAATAAGGTCTTCCGCCACTTCATCCTCTTTGACTTCCCTTCCTCCCTCCCCTCCACAAAAATACTGGATCCGATACCACCTTCAGTACTTGATTCTTATAAAATTTATAGACAATATATATACATTGGAGTATCATTGACATAACTACGATAAAAAATAATAAAATAAATACTTGATTCAATTTAGCTCATGATTATGTCCACGTGAAGTACTTAATACGTCACAGTAGTGTTTAATGAATAATGTTATGATTGCACGTTCCAAGACAACGTTGTCAGTTCAATTATACCGATAATGTCGTACTGTCCTCTCAATTATACACATCTTATTTAATTCCGATACGTAGAGTGTATGATAACGTAGACAGCTAATTCACGGAGATGTTTATCTTATTACCTACTAATATTATAAATGTGAGCGTTAGTTTGTTTGTTACGCTTTCACGCCAAAACTACTCAACTGATTTCGATGAAAATTTGTATACATATTCATAAAGTGTTATGAATATCTATTTGTATACATATACATATTCATATAGTTTTTATTAAAATATAAATATTTTTTTGAAATTATGTGGGTACTTATTTTGTTGAATGCTGAATTATATTAGTAATTTTTTATTGGAATGTAAGTTTCTTATATATTTTAAGGGCTTCAACGCCAGCAAAGTCGCGGTTACAAGCTAGTATAATATTAAAATGAATTGTGACGAATTTTTGCGTAAAAAAATTAACAAACACGTACATCGTCATGCCTGTGTGCTTGTTGCTTATTGTCATGTTAAACGTGACAAAGGCGGGCGAAGCCATGGAAATAAGTTAGTGTTTCATATTAATAGACATGTGACCATTTCGGAATGCTCACATGTCATGCATGAATGCCGGATCAGCCATATTTTTGGTACTGCGCCCCCGGGTTAAGATTACGGGTTTCGGAAGGCACCAAGATATTTACATATTTGACAACCGTCTTTTTTCTGTTGTCAATGTTCAAAGACAGGTGGAGTAGAGTTGCAGACCTTGTTTTTTCCGCCGAAAAACTTCCCAACTAGCTGGGCGGTACGCTTCATTTGGGCCCCCCTACCTAATTTGGATACGGGTCCTTTTAAGGCACGCTACGCTACTGCTCTTAAGCTATGTATTAGGCTCATTACGTAGAGACAATTAATCTTGTTACATTTCAGAGGGAATGTAACGAGATTAATAGGTGTAAGCTTACATTTGCATAAGGGATATTTGTATTATAAAATACCATAAATTGTTAAAATCTCAGTGGTAGTCGTCTACTCACTACTGAGCACTGTCTTCATCTATCCAGAGTGATGCTGGTGTAAGCCGTAGGCCAACGCTGGTCAAGTGCGAATCACTAGACTTTTCTCATCTTTAATATTTTTAAAGTGGTCTAAGGAGTATTTTGTTTTCGTTATATTTCCCTTGTTTCCTTAGCTATTTGTTAGGAAAGTGATATTTAATTTGTATCATGTTGGTGCACATTTTCATCGTCATACGTGCGTACCTGGGATTCGAACTTACGACCCCCAAGATGAGAGACCAATCTTAACGTCGAATAAGCTGCAGTAATTCTTATAAACATACAACAGGAGTCTATTTTGTAGTTCACTCTGTGTTTTACTGCAATAAATAATTGGAGTGCAATGTTATATTAATATTGATAAAGGAAAATTATTTGCTGTATTTATAAGTCTTTGTTTGTTATTTGTTATAATGAAATAATTTATTATTAATCGTTTATATTAATTGATACGATGCAATTGACAACTATGCCTTTAATGCTGACAAAATAGAATGCTACATTTGTATAGAATGATTATGGGTTGACCGGAGAGGTGGTAGAATCAGTGTAGTTCGACTGGGAAAGCACCACCGCCTCACCTATTTTTAGCTTGAATCATTTCTTGCGTTTCGATCGAAGTGTGTAGTTGCCGGCACACTTTCACATGAGGCGACCATCATAGTCCTCGGGAGTAGCAACGCATCTGTGATTGACTTCAGATGGAACCTATGTTCTGTATGAAGTTGATTACAGATGTCCATGGGCGGCAGTGACCACTTACTATCAGGTGGACTGCATGCTCGTTTGATAATTCAGTGAGATAAAAAAAAAAGATTTTCTTGTCGATTCTTCGTAGTATGTATCCGTTACTTCAGCCTGTTTCTATTTTAGGTTAGGGCCTAAAAAACTAACATTCTTAATATTAAAGCATTTAATGCAAGTTCTTATACTAGTACTCTATAAAACCAAGACATTTAAACACGTCCCTGTGCTTCCAGCCAGGCCAGACCTTGGAGAAGGACATGTCGACGCCGACGCCGGCGACGCCGCACGTGAAGTTCGGCTGGATCCAGGGGGTGCTGATGCGGTGCCTGCTCAACATATGGGGGGTGATGCTGTTCCTGCGACTGTCCTGGGTGGTCGGCCAGGCTGGCGTGGGTTAGTATGGGATGGCTTGATGGAGTTGCGAAAATGTCATTATTGATGCTTTATTATTTGGACTTACTTATGCAAAACAGAATCAACCGACACAACGACAGTTTTAAGGAAAAGCCTTTGTAAAAAAAATGTATGCTGTATAATTTTAGGTTATTTTTAATTAAATCTATTTAAAATGTTGCACAAAATGATTTGTTTTATGTATACAGATATGTTATTATTGAAAATCATCAAAATTTTTAATAATAATAGGACGAAAACTCGTTGGTTACCTTTTGCAAAAGTAGGTCCATTAGTAATACAATAAAGTACGTGTAATGGTAGACTTGATGCTATAAGCATTCTCTGCCAGTCAACTTTTAAGAAATTAAAAAGACTGCAATGAAGAATTAAAAGAAAAAATAAAACAAAAAATATATTTCGACTAAATCATAGGTCTATGGGGGGGCATTAGTATATTGGTAGCTTATATTAAATTATTGGACTTAAGTGGAATGTTAAAATCTAATATTTGTCTAAAAGTCAATAAAGAAACGTCAAATTATTTAATCATACTTTTACTTCAGTTAAAATGGTTTTCATTAATGTTTCAAAATTCAATTATGTAATGCGAATATTATAATGTAACCTGCATTATAGTTTGGTTTACAAATATTACAATGAATTGAATTATGGCATAGTTTTAAAGTTTGTGGAGTAAATATTTGTAGTTGGTTTACGTCACACCATACAATTGAGCATGTTTGTGCTGTTTGAACGGTGTTTAACATGTAAATATCACATCAAGGCGTTAATGAAATCATTAGATTTTGTATGCTTGTTATTAAATTTTGATACTAGATTTTGGGTATGTACTAATAATTGTTGATATAGGTACTTACACTTATTAATATGTTTATAGAGCAGTGATAACCTATTTATTTATTTGTATATATTTATTCGTTTATTTATTTATATATTTATTTAATTGTAAATGTAGTTTACAAGATTACAGCTCGCGCAAACGCCTTGCAAACTCTGCAAGAATATAATTATACGATATACAAAGAAATTGAAAATTAACCATTAATAACCACAATATTTCCTAAAATTAGTCATGCATATTGAAAAAAAAAACAATAATTTAAACACAAATCCTATGAACAGTGTGTTGAATAAAGCCAATAATATAAAACAATTAAACTTTAAATCAAAATTTGGGAAATCTCAATTAAATAAAAAAAAATCTAAACTCTTACATCAACATTTATTTTTAAACCTCAAATCAACATTTTAATTTTATATGAACACACTTTCGCAGTTGTTTCTTAATAAGAAATGGTAAACCGAATAATTCGGCCGAATATCCGGTTCGGTAAAAGTTAAACCGAAGAGTATTCGGTATTCGGTTATTCGGTTAAACCACTATTCGGTTCATCTCTAGTTTTTTACATATTGAAATATACGAGTAGACTGGTGTATAATATAATACTAATTTTGTTTGGCAGCGCAGGCTATGCTTCTGATCCTGACCACGTCGGTGGTGACCACCATCACCGCGCTCTCCATGTCCGCTATTAGTACCAATGGGGTCATAAAAGGAGGTGAGAGGAAAAATGTACTTTTTTATATTATGGAAGTTTTTTTATCTGATCAAATTAGCAAACGAGCATGCCGCCCACCTGATGGTAAGTGGTCACCGCCGCGCGTGGAAATCTGTAAGCAACTACAAATAGAACATGGGTTCTATCTGAAGTCAATTACAGATACATCGCTACTGCCGAGGACTATGATGGTCGCAGGAAGTAATTTTGAACACACCAGTTAAAGGTAAAAATATGTTTAAATAACAAAGCTGCATTTTGACAAAAACATCTGATATTTTTGACGTCATGTGTTTTCATAGTAAGACATTGAATGTTCTATTTCGTTTATTATGCATGTGTTTGTGTCAAATGCAAGGTAGTGTGTGTAATGTGTTTTTAGTTGATTTTAAGTATGTTTTTTGCATTATTTGAAAAAAATATTAGCATTGCGTAATCCTTCTCTACATCAACTATAACGGTGCGTAATTCCACACTCCGCCGTCTGAGGCAAGTATCTTAAAAACGGATCACAAGTTTTTGCTTCACGTATTAATATACAGATAATTCCAGGTGGAACATACTACATGATATCCCGCTCCCTGGGGCCGGAGTTCGGCGGGTCCATCGGGCTGATCTTCTCGATGGCGAACGCGGTGGCCTGCGCCATGTACGTGGTCGGCTTCGGGGAGTCGCTCATCACGCTCATACCGGAGTCGGCGTACATGGTCAGCAAGGCTTGGGTAAGTGGATGAAATGACAGACACAGAGGAATTATTGATTGAACACTAATCTATATCGTCAACCCATTACTGTCCCACTGCTGGGCACGGGTCTTCTCTCAGAATGAGAGAAGACCCACTGCGCTGGTCAAGTGCGAATTGGTGGACATGAGGGTGTTAGAATGTTAAGTTTAGTAGAATTATTCGCAGTTTTGATAGTGAATATGGTTTGACGAAGAGGTACTACCACCATAACTATGTATTTCTAGTGGGAAAAAGTTCTTGCATATATATTGTTGCGGTTGCCGGTTCGTTTATGAGGCGACCATCTTAGTTTTCCGGAGTAGTAAAGCATTTGTGATTTACTTCAATAATTTCTTCAAAGCGAGTTATAAAAGTAACTGTCTGACCCGGCGAACTTCGTTCCGCCTAAAAGTCAAAAATCTAAAATTAGCAGTGTTCCTCTACTATATTATGCATGTATTATACATAGAAACCTTCCTCTTGAATCACTCTATCTATTAAAAAAACTGCATTAAAATCCGTAGCGTAGTTTTAAAGATCTAAGCATGCAAAGGGACAGACAGCGGGAAGCGACTTTGTTTTATGTAGTGATAATATGACAGTTCTTACGTTACACATAAATATGTCCTTGGAGTTACATTCATTTCATGTTTTACAAGTGTCGTAATTTTTCATTTTAATTTTACGAACAGTACGCATTGTGTTTAATTAATTGATAACAATAATAGAAAACGTGATTTCTTACTGCTTCAAGTGTGAATTGTCCTGTTTAAAAAAAAGGATAAAATGAAGAAATGATTACGTAGTTCTTTAAATCTTACGTAATTTCTTATTATCGGTTTACATGTGAGTGCTTATGAGAATGTCTTTGTTACTCTTTCACGCAAATTTAAATTTAGCATAAAGATTGTTTATGATCTAGAATCTAGAACGTAAAGTACCATGGTAATGAGCATCGCATGTGTTAACCTAGATTTCACATTAATTTAGAAGGTGGTAGGACCAGTGTAGTTCGCCCGGGGAAGTACCACCGCCACACTTATTTCTAGCGTGAAGCAGTTCTTGTTTTTCGATAGAAGGGTGTGGTTGCCGGCACACTTTTATATGTGGCGACCATTATAATCCTCGGGAGTAGCAACGCATATGTGATTTACTTCAGATGGAACCCATGTTCTGTATGTAGTTGATTACAGATGTCGCAAGGCGGCAGTGACCACATACCATTAGGTGGACTGCATGCTCGTTTGCTGCTTCAATCAGATAAAAAAAAGCTCATTACTGTGGTAGACGTACCAGAAGCAGTTGGGATAACCTACTCATATAATAACGAACATAAAAAAGCCATCTTTAAATAGGTACAATTTTATAAAATTGCTACTCTACATACTTAGAATTCTTTTAATTCCTCCTGGAGCTTCCTCCTGAGGTATTCCCGGAGCGTTATGACATGTGGCTCTTCAAAAAAGGTACGAAAACAGTTCTCCTTCAAAGCCAGCGATGCATTGGTGACTCCTCTGGTGATGCAAATGTCCATAGGCGACGGTGACTACTTTCCGTCAGGTAGCCCGTCTGCCTTATCGTCAGGTTCAATTATAGAAATAATATATATGTATATATTGCCAGTTTATAAAGGCTGAAACGAGTGTATGTACTCTCCAGGACCAAGCGATCTACGGCTACATAACCATAGTGCTCCTGACGGGCATCGTGATGGTGGGCATGGAGTGGGAGGCGAAGGCCCAGGTGGTGCTGCTCATCATCCTGCTGGCCGCCATCGGGGACGTGTGCATTGGGACCATCATAGGGCCTAAGAGTGAGCTGGAGATGGCCCAGGGATTCATTGGGTATAATAGTACGTATTTTTGTTGTTGAATTTTCTTTTGGGGAAGTACCAACCCCACACCTAAAAGGTGGTAGAACCAGTGTAGTTCGACGGGTGAACTACCACCGCCACACCTATTTCTAGCGTGAAGCATTTCGTGCGTTTCGGTGGTAGGGTGTGGTTGCCGGCACACTTTCACATGAGGCGACCATCATAGTCCTCGGGAGTTGCAACGCATCTGTGATTGACTTCAGATAGCACCCATGTTCTATTTGACGTTGCTTACAGATGTCCATGGACTCCAGTGATCACTTACCACTTACAGGTGGACTGCATGCTCGTTTGCTGCTACAATCAAATAAAAAATTATTATGGTTGGGCGTTACATTATGGTTGGGCTTTGTATTTTGTGCGTTTTCAACATGTATCTGAAACGTATTTCATTGCATTTCCTATTAGACTTACAACCCTTTTTAACGCATTTTTATTAGATTTAAATATTATTTCTTGAATTTCTGTGCATCCAAGAAAAAAACTAAAAAATGATTTATTCATTATGTAAGCAGCATCATCTTGTTTATAGTAAAGTGATAATGATATTGGGACGATAGCGATATACAAATATTATTGGTACATGGTGATAGGACAACTTTTTCACGATCTATAAATTAGCTTAGTATTCTGCACTTATCTGCAGTAGGTGTTTTATATTTTTTATAAAACTTGTTTCATAATAAACAAATTAAATCTTTTAGTAATCAGCATTGAGAGAAATAATGTCAAAAAAATATTAATTATTATCCCAGTGGCGTCATCTCTCGTTGAGTTACGAGAAGTCGCGATATACAATGCTACATGAATAGGACCCCGTTAAGCAGAAAAGATCCCGTCAACATATTATTCGAAATCGATTCATAAATATATCCGTGATCTACTACTGAAGTTTTATATGTGCACAAAAGATATTACTTTTTATTCTGGATATTTCTTATTACTTATCTTACTTATCTTATTACTCTGGATATTTCCAAAAAAAATAATGTAACATTAAGATTTTTTTTTTATTTTACGGTCAAAGTTTGAACTGCGTTTACTCAAAAGTAAAAAAGCTGTTGGATCTGTTCTGAAAAACTGGGTCCATTATATAAGTTTATACATACATTTTTTTCTTTTATAGTGTCGATACTCTACAACAACATTGGTCCGGACTACAGGGAATTTGAGGGCGTTGAGCACAATTTCTTCTCCGTATTCTCCATCTTCTTTCCCGCGGCTACCGGCATACTCGCCGGTGCTAACATATCCGGCGACTTAAAGGTGCCTTAAGAACTACTAGTTACAGCTTAGGACGCTAATAAAAATCTATGGTTAATATTAATTTGTCTACAAATTTGATAGGCGACGTCGTTTGCATTTTGTTTTTGCTTCTCGCCGCTAGATGGCACTACATATGTTTTGAAAATTAATTTTACGAGAGAAAAATATTTTTCACGGAATGTTGGTGAGGTTAACAAAAACATATTTATTTTAGTCATTAATTAAGCGGTTTAGTACAGTATTTTTTTGGTTGTACAAATCTAGTATGGATTTGCTATAGATTTAAAATCGATTCAATGGATATATCGATTTGATCGATAGTTAAAATCTAACTATTATTGGCAAAGGGAGATTTTTCATCAATATATCATGATTTAGGGAGTTTCTGTTTTTAAAAATTAAAAAATTATAGGTGTTGAGACATTTTTACTCGACTACGTTAGAAAAAGGATGATGTTTATCGAGTGTATGTCCACTTCAAAAAAAAAAAAAAACAAAACAAAATACAAACCTACTGAGTTTCTTGCCAGATCTTCTCAGTTGAGGTCGTGTTCCGATCTGGTGGTAGTGTAAGAAAAAATATGTAACTGACAATTTGTAAGTGCCCCTTAGACTTATGCAGAATAAAGACATTTCATTTCTTTGGCATGTGATACAGCCCAAAGGGCTTGACCCATTGTAATATATGTATATAACATTGTAATACTTTTGTGTTTCTATTTTGAGAAAAACTTATACGAAGCGCTAAATTAATTAGAAGTGTATCATGAAAAGAAATTCCCGACTGCTTCTTTTAGATTTCGTTTAATAGTAATATTATGGTTTCTCTTCAGGACCCTCAAAAGTCAATCCCAAAAGGCACGTTGCTAGCGATCCTGCTTACGACGGTGTCGTACATGATAATCGCTTTGCTCGCCGGTTGGACGGTACTCCGAGACGCGTCCGGAGACCTGGCGGACCTGGCCGCGGGAACTCTTACCGAGTGCAGGCTAAACAACACCTGCAAGTACGGTCTGCATCATAGTAACGATGTGAGTATCCCGAAGGGCACGTTGCTAGCGATCCTGCTAACAACCGTGTCGTAGATGATTATCGCTCTGCTTGCCGGCTGGACGGTACTCCGAGATGCGTCCGAAGACCTGGCGGATCTGGCCGCGGGGACTCTTACCGAGTGCAGGCTGAACTACACCTGCAAGTACGGTCTGCATCATAGTAATGATGTGAGTATCCCATAGGGCACGTTGCTAGCGATCCTGCTGACGACCGTGTCGTACATTATAATAGTTGGGGACCGGTGGAACTGGCCGCCGGGACGCCGTCTGATTGCAGGGTGAACAACAACTGCAAGTACGGTCTGTGTTATAGTAACGATGTGAGTATTCCAAAGGGAACGTTGCTCGCAATCCTCCTAACGACGTTGTGATAATCGCGCTGTGTCGTACATGATAATAAAAATATGAGTTTGTTTTATTTAGATTTTATGTTAAAAAATATTTTTAGGGAAATAGAACGGCGATAGATCATACAATCCACGATCCATTATTGATGTTCAGCGGTCATCATACTAATATTATAAAGGCAAAAGTTTGTAAGTGTGTATGTTTGTTACTTCTCCACGTGCAAACAGCTAAAGCGATTTTAATAAAATTTGGTAGCGATTTAGCTAACACTCTGTTTTAATTCATAGGCTACTTTTTAACTTAGGAAGATATCTTATTCCCACGGGACATTCGATTTTTGTTAACGCGGGCGAAGCTGCGGGATTCAACTAGTATCTAATAAGTTTGAAATAGTACGAGATTTTTTCGTGGAAGTAATTTGGTTATTTATGTAATAGTAGTAGCCAACGAGCATATAGTCCATCCATAGCTTCCCATAGAAATCAGTGATCCGTCCCCAATATAGAAAAAAAACCTGATCTGAGTGAGACCACAGATGCATTGCTACACAAGATTTAGTCTCGTATAAATATATATCCCTTATCGCAACTTCAATCTAAAGTTAGTTAAATAGTAGTTAGTTAAATGGTAAGTTAAATAGTAAAGTTTTTTTCTTTATACTAAAAGGAAGTCCGGTAAACATAGACTCCAAAATTTGTCGAAAATAATAATAATAGCGGTCCCTTTCATTTGAAGACTTTTTAGCTTCTCGCCTATGTTAAATCAGAGCTTCTAATTCCCACTCCTTATAAAGTTTAAGTAAGATGAGTATCTTAAAATGTATGTTAATGTGGACAGGTGATCCGCCTGATGTCGGGCTTTGGGCCGCTGATCTACGGCGGCTGCTTCGCGGCGGCGCTGTCCTCCGCGCTCGCCTCGCTCGTCTCCGCGCCCAAGGTCTTCCAGGTATGCACAAACCAGAGATGGGCATAACTAGTTACTTAAGTAATCTAATTAATAATGATATTACAAAGTAATTAAATTAAATGTAATTGAATTACACAATAATCAATTAAATTGTAATTGAGTTACTATCAACGTGCAATGTAACTGATTACAATATATTTAATTACAAAATAATTTAATTACAACATAACCTAATTACCTAGTAATCTGTTTAATTGTAACCTTAACTTTGCATATGAAATATATTTATTTGTTCTATCTGTAATGTTTTTTGTTTACAATGATAATCAAAACAAGATGTATTTAATATTTCAACAAAACATCTGATACACATGTTTTTTTTAGAAATGAGCGTATATAACTTTTTTTAATTTTTTTTAAATATTAAATAAAATAAAATTATAACATCTTCGCTTAGTGTAGTAGCGTATGTAGGATTGTAGGTAAAGCAGGCACGGTCTGCAACTTCGGCAAGTACGAATTTAAGTGCAAACGTTCCAGTCTAATACTGATTTAAATATTAAATAACTTTGCAACAAATTACTTATGTAATCTGTTATAATGTAATTAGATTAACTTGTAATTAAATTATGTGTAATTAGTTACAGTAAATACTTATTGTAATTAGTTACCTATGTAACCTGTTACAAATTATTTTGAATACTAATTACAAAGTAACTGTAACTTGTAATTGTTAATTCAATTGGTTTTTGCCCATCACTGGCACAAACACACCTTTTATGTTTATTTATGTAGCTAATTCTGACAGGAGGCCCATAGTTTGCGTTAAGTAAGGATATTTTTTTTTTTATCTGACTGAAGTAGCAAACGAGCATTCAGTCCACTTGATGGTAAGTGGCCACTGCCGCCCATGGACATCTGTAATCAACTTCATATAAAACATGGGTTCCATCTGAAGTCAATCATAGATGCATTGCTACTCCCGAGGACTAGGATGGTCGCCTCATGTAAACGTGTGCCGACAACCACACCGTTCCATCGAAACGCAAGAAATGCTTCACGCTAGAAATAGGTGTAGCGGTGGTACTTCCCCGGTCGAACTACACTGGTTCTACCACCTTGAAAATACCACCTTAAATAAAACAAAACCGTCACATGTAATCTTTTCTGGATTTAATCTAGGAAAAGTTAAGAGATGATTCTTTCTGTTTACTTCTTTTAGTTTAAGATTTTCAGGACAGCAAAGACAGTAAAATATAAATAGTAGGTGTTAGGCCGCGAGGCCCCCTTTAGTCGCAGGGCCCGTGGCATTTGCTACTCTTGCTTTGTGGCTAATCCGACACTGATTTTAGGAAACGTCCATTTTACGCATGGAAAATTTAGAGGAAGGGAGAAGGTAATACTTCATTTTACCAAGAGTGGAGGGTACCCAAATAATTGCCAAAATTACTTGAAATAATCACTTTAAATAGTATTTTGAACATATATCAGAACATCACAGTTCCTAATTTGAGACAAAAAATAGATAATATAATATATACACGTTTGATATATCACAACATATTATAAAACAAAGTCGCTTCTCGCTGTCTGTCCCTATGTATAATTACATCTTTAAAACTACGCTACGGATTTTGCAATTATTGCAGTTTTAATGGATAGAGTGATTCAAGAGGAAGGTTTTTATGTATAATACATACATAGTATAGAGGAAGAACACTGATAATTTTAGATTTTTGACTTTTAAGTGTAACGAAGTTCTCCGGGTCAGCTATCAATCTTACAAAAATATATTGTCTTCCAGGCGCTCTGTCAGGATAAGCTGTACCCGTACCTGGAGTTCTTCGCGAAGGGCTACGGCAGCAACCACGAGCCCGTGCGCGGCTACGTGCTCACCTTCATCATTGCTATTGCTATTATATCCATTGGTATGGAATGATTAATATATAATCAAAAAATATCTTACTTTTATTATAAAATTTGTTTCTAAGACCTGGATAAACTCATATGATACTTATTATCGTACTACATGCGACTGAAGAAGGCGGAGCCAGGGAATAAACTAGTTACTAATTTCTATATTATTATTTTTTCCTATAATATTTTTATTTTTTTTTAAAAGACAATCTACAAATCTACATCACGCTTACGGCTTATATGGTAATAATACCATATTCCTCAGATAACCATAAAATACCAATGACCATAAGGTCATTGGAATGTTATACTCATTTCTATATATTCTTACACGATGTGAAACTTATAATGAAAATTAAAAAAAACTTGTCCAAGTACTTAGAAAAGGATATAAATTCACGATTGTGCATTAATATTAAATTTTCATTAGATATTTTAAAACACCTGGAAATTACAAAAATCTTTCTTTCAGGTGGTCTGAATCAAATAGCGCCTCTTATTTCGAACTTCTTCTTGGCGGCGTACGCTCTGATAAACTTCTCTACGTTCCACGCTAGTCTGGCCAAACCGGTTGGTTGGAGGCCTACTTTCAAAGTGAGTATATTATTACCATTTACCGCATCAGCGCTAGAATTATTTCTAGCGTAAAGCGGTTTGCGTTTCGTTGGATTTCAACCTTTTCAATATAATTAGTGGCTCCATCTATTATAGAGTTGCGGAAACTCGCCAGTTTTTTTTTAACTGTCAAAGATACAGTGGTTGCGTTGCAAAATATTGTCCATTTTGTAAATTAGACGTTGTTTATATCCAACATTTGAATATTCGTCTTTGATTTTTTTTTCAAATTCAAGTCAGTTCTTGGTACGGTTCCTATTTATTGAGCGCAAATCAAAGGACTATGCGCAAGTATTCGTACGCGGCAATTAAGTACCTACTTTTTATTGTCTATTGAGTAGATTAACAAATTGCGTCTATTTAAATGTTGATCCTGCTTATTTTGTGTGACGTGTAATATCATGTGAGCTTGTTAGGTGAGCTTCATGTGGCGACCCGAAAAGCACATCTTATATGTTTGTATGTCTTGGTATGTACCAAGACAGCATGGTATGACACATGTCAGCTGTATACATGTGGTGCTTATCAATTCTTATCTTGTATGTGTCGTGTGTGTGTCCGCGCGACAATTGCATACATGTGGCGACTACATTGTGGCCTACATTGTGCGTTTCTTATCATGTGTGCGTGATAATGCTTGCCTTGTATATTTCACCGCATGTATGTGCACCGTAGTTGCATACATGTGAAGACTTTTCAAAGCTTATCTTGTGTGTATTGAACCGTACGTTTGTGTGTGTGTGTGAGTGCGCAGCTGTAATCATATGGAGACTTGTTAATGCCCGTTTTGTTTGTCTCTTATCATGTGTGGGTAATAATTGCGTGCGCGACGACACGCGTGGCGGTGCAGTTATCATACCGGTCTGACACGCAGTGGGTCCTGGGTTCGATTCCCGGTCGGACAGGTATCTGAATGATGAGTTTAGATTCATGTTCTGGGTCTGGGTGTTTGTCTATTCGTCTTTGTGTGTGTCCATGACATACACGACACGGGAGAAATTCTTACTGTGAGGCCATGAGTGTAGAAAGAGATTTTGTAATCCTTAGATAACCCCAGATAAGAGTCCTGACGTTGGTGCTTTGCTACCACGGAGAGCTACGTTTGTCATACAGGTCGACTTTTGGCCACATTTCTCCTTTTATAGTGATAGGGGTCTAATTAAATGTGTACAATCCTGACCAAATGAGGATTAGGAGTTGGGAGTTTAAGAGTTAGGAGAAACGGGTTTGGCAAAGGGAGATCTCCCGCCAGGCTAGGTGATCATGCCTGGGGAGCGGCCGTGCTCCGACACTCGTTGTTCGGAACTTGTATATATACAGGATTCTGAGAATACTTCGATAGCGTGTTTCAGAATACTAGTAGCGCCATCTCTTGATGAGTAGCGGGAGGTCGCCACACGGGTTTTTGACTCAACTCATTGGCTGTTTTTAAATGCTTTTTGAAGTGAAACTTTTTTATCGGGGTTGGAAAAAAAATAGTGTAACATTTTTTCGTTACGCGCCATGTTTTTCTGTTACGCGCCATCTTTTTTTTTCCGTTACGCGCCATCTTTTTCTTATCCCTACCACGCGTGATATTAGATAGATTATTAGATTATTAGATAAAGTTTAATAAAAGCCTTTTATTAAACTTTATCTAATTTAACTTTATTTAACCAATTTCTGTAAAGTTGCATATAGTAAATTATTTTTTGAAAAATAACGTCATAAAGAAGTTTCACTTCTTACGAGTGTACGCTAGTACACGCACACATTTTTTTTAAATGAAATCTATGTATGTGCGCAGCTGTACAACATGTGGCTGTCGCTGGTGGGCGCGGCGCTGTGCGTGGCCATCATGTTCGTGGTGTCGTGGATCACGGCGCTCGTCACCATCGCCGCGCTGCTCGCGCTCTACCTGCTCGTCTCCTACCGGAAGCCCGGTTAGTGTATACGCTGCTGTACAACATGTGGCTGTCGCTGGTGGGCGCGGCGCTGTGCGTGGCCATCATGTTCGTGGTGTCGTGGATCACGGCGCTCGTCACCATCGCCGCGCTGCTCGCGCTCTACCTGCTCGTCTCCTACCGGAAGCCCGGTTAGTGTATACGCTGCTGTACAACATGTGGCTGTCGCTGGTGGGCGCGGCGCTGTGCGTGGCCATCATGTTCGTGGTGTCGTGGATCACGGCGCTCGTCACCATCGCCGCGCTGCTCGCGCTCTACCTGCTCGTCTCCTACCGGAAGCCCGGTTAGTGTATACGCTGCTGTACAACATGTGGCTGTCGCTGGTGGGCGCGGCGCTGTGCGTGGCCATCATGTTCGTGGTGTCGTGGATCACGGCGCTCGTCACCATCGCCGCGCTGCTCGCGCTCTACCTGCTCGTCTCCTACCGGAAGCCCGGTTAGTGTATACGCTGCTGTACAACATGTGGCTGTCGCTGGTGGGCGCGGCGCTGTGCGTGGCCATCATGTTCGTGGTGTCGTGGATCACGGCGCTCGTCACCATCGCCGCGCTGCTCGCGCTCTACCTGCTCGTCTCCTACCGGAAGCCCGGTTAGTGTATACGCTGCTGTACAACATGTGGCTGTCGCTGGTGGGCGCGGCGCTGTGCGTGGCCATCATGTTCGTGGTGTCGTGGATCACGGCGCTCGTCACCATCGCCGCGCTGCTCGCGCTCTACCTGCTCGTCTCCTACCGGAAGCCCGGTTAGTGTATACGCTGCTGTACAACATGTGGCTGTCGCTGGTGGGCGCGGCGCTGTGCGTGGCCATCATGTTCGTGGTGTCGTGGATCACGGCGCTCGTCACCATCGCCGCGCTGCTCGCGCTCTACCTGCTCGTCTCCTACCGGAAGCCCGGTTAGTGTATACGCTGCTGTACAACATGTGGCTGTCGCTGGTGGGCGCGGCGCTGTGCGTGGCCATCATGTTCGTGGTGTCGTGGATCACGGCGCTCGTCACCATCGCCGCGCTGCTCGCGCTCTACCTGCTCGTCTCCTACCGGAAGCCCGGTTAGTGTATACGCTGCTGTACAACATGTGGCTGTCGCTGGTGGGCGCGGCGCTGTGCGTGGCCATCATGTTCGTGGTGTCGTGGATCACGGCGCTCGTCACCATCGCCGCGCTGCTCGCGCTCTACCTGCTCGTCTCCTACCGGAAGCCCGGTTAGTGTATACGCTGCTGTACAACATGTGGCTGTCGCTGGTGGGCGCGGCGCTGTGCGTGGCCATCATGTTCGTGGTGTCGTGGATCACGGCGCTCGTCACCATCGCCGCGCTGCTCGCGCTCTACCTGCTCGTCTCCTACCGGAAGCCCGGTTAGTGTATACGCTGCTGTACAACATGTGGCTGTCGCTGGTGGGCGCGGCGCTGTGCGTGGCCATCATGTTCGTGGTGTCGTGGATCACGGCGCTCGTCACCATCGCCGCGCTGCTCGCGCTCTACCTGCTCGTCTCCTACCGGAAGCCCGGTTAGTGTATACGCTGCTGTACAACATGTGGCTGTCGCTGGTGGGCGCGGCGCTGTGCGTGGCCATCATGTTCGTGGTGTCGTGGATCACGGCGCTCGTCACCATCGCCGCGCTGCTCGCGCTCTACCTGCTCGTCTCCTACCGGAAGCCCGGTTAGTGTATACGCTGCTGTACAACATGTGGCTGTCGCTGGTGGGCGCGGCGCTGTGCGTGGCCATCATGTTCGTGGTGTCGTGGATCACGGCGCTCGTCACCATCGCCGCGCTGCTCGCGCTCTACCTGCTCGTCTCCTACCGGAAGCCCGGTCAGTGTATACGCCACTTTACATTATTCTTAGCGTCGACCCATTATTGTCCTACTGCCGGGTCTTCTCTCAGAATGATGAAATAGGTCATAGTTCACCGCGCTGGCCAAGTGCGAATTGGTGGACTTCACACACCGAGAACTTTTTTTTAAAGAACTCTCGGGTGTGTAGATTCCCTCACGATGTTTTCCTTCGCTGAAAAGCAGTGATAATTAATTTTAATACGCATTTATATTTTTCTTAATTATCACTAATTTCGTTGTAAGTTAATAACGTATGAAGTAAAAGTAATGCTTGTAAGTAACCTTGTAAGTAAAAAACTGATAAGTTTTTTATCGCGATTTCATCCCTATGAAGGGTAGTTTTTTTTGTAAGTATGTGGTTTGTGACTATGAATGAAGACAATGTACTTTGCTACATAGTCATGTAACAGTTTATAAAATGTTTGCCTTGGTAAATATTGGTATAAAGAAACTTGTCAATATCGTCAGCAAGTCCACACGAAATGAACTTCCGTTTAATGTGAATGTAGTAGGAATTAAAGCTCCCATTGAATTGGTTATCAAAAGCTGAAACTGCCGTCAAAATATGTAAGAATGCACACACAAAAAGTTAATGTCCACTCTGATTGACCTCTCTTATATATAAGAGCCAATACAAAAAAAGGGATCTTAACTAAAATTCCAATTCTACCTAACTTATTCAAAGCTACGAAAGAATCTAATTTTTACTGAATACTCCTAAATGAATATATATAAACTTAATTCATCACTAAGCCGTTTTATTCTTACGAATAGGACTTCGTTTACGGTGCAAACTAAACTTACTATGCCTTAAGTAATACAATTACATAGATAATTTTAAGGTAGGTAGGTCCAGTGTAGTTCGACCGGAGAAGTACTACTGCCACACCTATTTCTAGCGTGAAGCATTTCTTGGGTTTCGATAGAAGGGTGTGGTTGCCGGCACACTTTCACATGAGGCGACCATCGTAGTCCTCGGGAGTAGCAACGCATCTGTGATTGAGTTCAGATAGAACCCATGTTCTGTATAAAGTTAATTACAGGTGTCGCAGATGTTTGTTACTTGTAATATATGTAATAAAAATATATATAATATGCAATAAAAATAATACATGTGTAAAAAAATATATGTGTAATTGTTTGCAGATGTGAA
Source organism: Spicauda simplicius (assembly GCA_949699795.1). NCBI lineage: Eukaryota > Metazoa > Arthropoda > Insecta > Lepidoptera > Hesperiidae > Spicauda > Spicauda simplicius. The sequence continues at coordinate 18,938,162 of OX453069.1, forward strand.
CTGGGGTTCCACTACACAAGCACAGTCGTACAAGACGGCCCTCTCTGGCGTTCACACTCTGAACAGGGTCACCGAACATGTGAAGAACTACAGGTTGATACGCTAGCTTATTATTTAAAGTACCTTTCTAACTTTTAGGGATTTTACCGGGTGGTTGAACGAATATGTTTCGACCGGGGAGGAAAAAAACTACGTCTCTTTCTACTGAGAATACTATTGAGAATACTAAGATACTGGAGCTAACTTTTATTACCCATGTAAAAACAATATGACAAATAAAAAAAAAGATATACAAAGAAAAAAAGTCAAACCCACTGAGTTTCTTGCCGGATCTTCTCAGTTGAGGTCGTGTTCCGATCCGGTGGTAGTGTAAAAAAAAAATAACATAAATTAACTGACAATTTGTAAGCTCCCCGTAGGTCTATGCAAAATATAGACATTTTATTTTATTTCATTTCTAGCGATTCTTATGTTTCGATGTAACCTTATGTATCGATGGAGCCGGTAACCGAATCCGGTTACCGGAATAGCGACTGTCAAATCTGTGATCATAATCGTGGATAACTGCTCTGTTCATGGAAAGATATGTGAAAAAAATTGTTATTGCTATGTTGTAGAACCAGTACAGTTTAGCCGGGATGCTATCGTCGCGACTATATAGGTAGAACAAACAATACATGATCATATGCAAAAAATGCAAAATATTAATTTATATTTACTGCAATTAATTGTGTTTTATTGTGTAACTACATTTTTTTCGGTATTTAATGTTATTTTGAAGTTTTGGTTTGTAGTATAATTGCAAAAACGGTAAACGAGTGGAAAACATAAATGTAATTTAATGTACTACAATACTTGCACAATATTTTCATTCCAGACCACAGATATTGGTGTTGACCGGTTTTCCTGGGGAAAGACCGATTCTAACTGACTTCACGTATCTCCTCACTAAAGGTCTCTCATTGATGCTCTGTGGACACATAGTACAGGTAAATCCATAGGAAGCCATTAACTAAAAGTGCGGACGTTCCAAATTTGACCCATTTCGATGTTCTTCCTGCTCTAGGTCATTATTAACCTAGAGCAGGTATGCGTTTAATTGTGATTTTTATGACATTTCATGAAATAAATGAATAAAAGTGGTAGAACCAGCGTAGTTCGACTGAGGAAGTACCACCACCACACCTATTTCTAGCGTGAAGCATTTCTTGCGCGAGATGGAAGGGTGTGGTTGCCGGCACACTTTCACATGAGGCGACCATCATAGTCCTCGGGAGTAGCAACGCATCTGTGATTGACTTCAGATGGAGCCCATATTCTGTATGAAGTTGATTACAGATGTCGCAGGGCGGTAGTGACCACTTACTATCAGGTGGACTGCATGCTCGTTTGCTACTTCAGCCTAATAAAAAAATATGATTATATTATGTGCACGGGACTTCAACCATTTAAATGCAATACACATTTTTTTTTTTATTTAAAACATCCGCGCTTCTAGGGGTGTCAAAATTGTCCCTGTAGCCTCGGGGTCAGAATAGGGCTACGGTATCCCCTGCCTGTCGTAAGAGGCGACTAAAAGGGGCTTCCGGGGTTGCAGACGGCTAGAGTGGGAGCTCGAACCGTTCGGTCAGGCAATCCCGGGAAGGACGGCGGTATGTGTGGTCGCATACCGTCGTAAAGACTAGACGGAGCGGTGGGCCCAGCCGCCCATCTGGGAGGAGCCCGATGGGGCAGCGCGCTCGGAGGATTCCGGTTGAAGTCGTTTCGAGATCCCGGAGTCCTCCCTTTTCAGCGCCGAGGACGGCCACCGGGGGGGTTTTAGTGCGGTAAAAATCCCACATAACCCTGCGTCGCTCCCACGGCGTCGGGTACCTTTGGAAGGTTTCCCCCTCGAAAACAAAAAAAAAAAAAAAGGGGTGTCAAAATGGTCCGCGCTTCTAGTGTTAATCAACTATTAAAAAAACAAATGTTTATGTAATTGTAATAATGTTTTTTTGTTATATGACTACGTATATAGCTTTGCTGTACAATATGCTAAATTATTTGCATGCTTTAAATAAAGTTTACAATCAGACAATCTACCTGGAAGTCGATTCAAAAACGTCGCCATTATTAAATTTGATAAAATCTTAATGTACCCAAATTTTTTCAGAGTCAAATGAGTCACCGAACAAGAGAAGCTCTGACGAACAGAGCCTACTTCTGGTTCAATAAGCGAAAAATAAAGTCTTTCTACACCGTTGTTGACGACGTCAACTTTAAAGATGGCGCTAGTGCGCTTATACAGGTAATATTGCATCAAATGTACATACGTACAGACATAGCTATGAATTATATTTTCTCGTTTATAATAAACTAGCTGTCCCGACAAACGTTGTTTTGCCATATAAAAATAAAAAAAAAATGTTAACGGTGGACAACCCTTAAGGGGTATGAAAAATAGATGTTGGCCGATTCTCAGACCTACTGAATAAGCATATAGAATTTGGTAAAAATCGGTCAAGCCGTTTCGGAGGAGTTTGGCAACAAAAACTGTGACACGAGAATTTTATATATTAGATTTTAAAAAAATTAGTAGTTTTTTATGTTTTATATTCTTATTAATTTTTATATGAGTATTCTCGGATGAATTTTTTTATAAAAATTATGGTTGGAGTTTTAAAATAGGCCCTAGAAGATTTTTAATAATTAACGAAATATATATTTTTTAGGCTAGCGGTCTCGGTAAACTAAAACCGAATATATTGATGATGGGCTTCAAGGAAAATTGGCAGACGTGCGACAGGCAGGAGATAGTTGACTACGTTGAAGTTATGCAGTGAGTATGTTGTAAATATATGTAACTGTATATTAAAGGAAAATGTAAGGCAAGATACTGGAACTAACTTTTACCCATGTAAAAACAAGATATACAAAAAAAAAGATATACAAAGAAAAAACATAAACCTACTGATTTTCTTGCTGGATCTTCTCATTTAAGGTCGTGTTCCGATCCGGTGGTAGTGTAAAAAAATATGTAACTCAATTTTTATGTGCCCCCATAGGCCTATGCAAAATAAAGAAATCTCTTACCCACATACATTATACCCACATACGTTATACATACGCACGCTATATATACCCTAGAAAATCATTACTCTCCTTCTGATGCAGTCGCGTAAAACCGCGTAATACTATAACACGAGTGGTTTTTTTTTATTTGTTTTTATTATCAGCAACAACTCTACAGACGGATGGTCCGTGCTCTTTTTTAGCATGGTTTTATTTTTGTCTTCACGTCGTTGTCACAGCTCCACTATGAGCCTTCGCCGTCGACATCGCCCACAACTAGGTAACAGTGTGAGCTGGGTCCCAGCCGTGTGTGGTGGCGGCAGCGGCGGCTTTACAAAAAACCTTATCTAAGCTTACTATGTAGGAGCAATTTTTTGTTAAATTATGTTTTGTTTTGTTATCATCATTATTATTATATCAGAGTGTTGGGGGTTGGGACATTTTTGGACTTCCCTTCAATATAATGTATCGCACGTCAAGTCATTGACGGTTTCGACTTCAAAAATATTTTTAATTCACATCGAACGAGTGCTAGCCGATGTATTGAATTTGTGCCTTTTTAAAAATTAATAACACGTATAACACGAGTGGTTGTGTTCCAGCAAAGCGCTGGACGTGCACATGGCGCTGGCCGTGCTGCGCGTGGAGGGCGGGCAGTACGCGGGCGAGGCGCTCGACGCGGACCTGCAGGCCTGTCTCAGGGACATCAACGCACGGGACCTCTCCGCCTTCTCGCGTACGTACTGCCGCAAAGTAGGGGCGTTTGGGTAGTCGTTGGTGAACTTTTCGTTAAAAAAAGGGCATTAAAAACTCAAATGGCGTTTGGGTAGTCGTTGGTGTAGTTTTCCTTTGTTTAAAGGACATATAAGTGATCTTTGCGTTTGTTTAAAGCGCATATTACAAAACGAATATTGAAAGAATTTGGTGGTTAACATTTGAAAAGGTACATTCTTAATTGGTTTTCTAATTACGAAAGGATCAATTATGTAGTTCTAGATAACAGTATATTTTTATACAGTTCAATATTAAATTTAAATATTTTTAAAAATTATAATACTATATTACTACATTTACTTATAGCTAAATCTTAATGAAGAATCAATTGACGTTGATATTTTTAAATATTAGGTTAAATGTAGTAGTAGTAAATGACCAATCAATTTGTAATAATTGCAAATATATTACTTAAGTTACATAACTTTTAAATTTTTTGTACATCTTTATGTTATGATTAATAGCCTCATAATTCATTTACATTTAAATATTACAACATTGAGTAGTGAAAACTAATAATAAATGTGCTAAAGTGTAATCTTGCTGCTTGTTCATAAACGCTTAAAACATTTACTTATATATATTATACATTTACTTATATATATATTTACTTATTATTCTTCCTATACTCAATTCCATGCTAAGATTTCCATATATAAACAAAAAAGATTATAGAGTCACCTAAATTGCAAATCTTAATTTGATACTCATTATGGCGCAGTTCTAACCAGGCGCAAGGTCCAAGGTTTGATCGCAGTCTAGACAGATCTAAAAGGTAAATTAAGTTTTCTTTTCCGGATCTAGGTGTTTGTGCATTTGTACTGCTGTGTCCATTGTAACTACGACACTGGAAACAAAATGTAGTGTGAACGGTTATAAATGTAGAAAAAAGTGTAGTTATTTTATTTGATAGGTGGTTCGCCCAGTGTAGTTCGCCCGGGGAAGTACCACCGCCACACCTATTACTAGCGTGAAGCAGTTCTTGCGTTTCAATGGGAGGGTGTGGTGGCCGGTACACTTTTATATGAGGCGACCGTCGTAGTCCTCGGGAGTGGCAACTCATCTGTGATTGACTTCAGATAGAACCCATGTTCCATTTGAAGTTGTTTACTGATGTCCATGGGCGGCAGTGACCACTTACCATCAGGTGGACTGCGTGGTCGTTTGCTACTTCAATTAATTAAAAAAATATATGTGTATCTATTTATTAATTCATCATTCAGAACTGATAGATTTGTATCTCATGGATGATATGTATGATCGCAGTTTTACCATACCGGCCATCTATATTAATTTTTTTCTATAAAACGGACAAACACCTGACACAGCATGAAGTGTTTATGAACAAGGAGCGAAGTATCTAATCCCCCATATCATATAGCTAAGCTAATACATAGTGTTTAACCCCATATACCCCATGAACATTCCATGTTGTGCTCACCCGCCGCGGCCTCGCAGGTTCCATGGGCGACAGCTATAAGGGCTCCAAGTCCACTGAGAGCCTCAACACACACTCGAGAGGTAAGTTCGTTTGATAAATTCTTTTTGGTAACTGACTTTGAGTTGTAGGCTTTTATAATTTTATAATTTAATTATTATTATTATTTAGTATTAATTTTATGACAATTTGTAAAACTGGAGGAAAAAATGTTGGCATTTTAAAATTTATTCTACACGCCTAAACGACAAAATAAGAGGTTATTGTAACTTTTTTAATACTAACAACCTATGTAAAGCACCTTATTTTTTGCAAATAAAGAATTATGAATTATGAACGGTAACATACTTTTATGAGATAAAAAGACTGACTTAATTTACTTCGAAATTTTAAGCTTCTGATCTTTGTCATTAAAGGTACTTTAATTGGTTTTATGGATTTTAATTTTTTGATAATTATAAGCCTAAATTGAAGGATTTCATAATTAAAAGCCTGAAGTTATAGGCAAAGGCTTTTTGTATTGAAAGCCTACAATTAAAGAGTCAGTTACCAAAAAACCTTACATTGAATCTCATATTATTGAGTTTCAGTGTAAGGTATATTGATTGTGATAATTGTTTATGAATGTAAATAACTGCTTAAGGGTAAGGAGGTGAGGGGTCCTTAAAATACTTTTGGTGTGGGGTAAGGGAGATATAATCTTCAACCTATTATTGTCACCGTCCTTGTAGTTCCGGGATTTGAATAGGGCTACAGTATCTCCTGCCTGTCGTAAGAAGCGACTAAAAGGGGCTTCCGGGGTTGCGGGTTCGGTTAGGCGACTCCGCGAAGACAGCGGTATGTGTGTTGGCATACCGTCGTAAAGACCAGACGGAGCGCTGGGCTCAACCGCCCATCTGTGAGGAGCCCGATGGGGCAACGTGCTCAGAGGACTCCTGTTGCGTTCCTTTGGAGATCCCGGAGTCCTCTTTGTAGCGCCGAGGACGGTAAAATTCCACATAACCCTGCGTCGCTTCCACGGCGTCGGGTACCTTTTGAATGTTTCACCCTTGAGAAAAAAATTACCTCTGCACTGCCCAAGTGTGAATTGTTAGACTTTACACAGCGCTGAGAACTTATTTTAGCGAACTTTCAAGCGTGCTTTTACTGACACATCACATGTTAATATATGTGACTTATATAACGTTATTGGTTACTGTGTGTAACACACCTTTGGAACATTTAATAAATATCAGGATTTTAAAAGGTTTTTTTTATATTGCGCGGTAAGTGTTATTATCAGACCATGTTTTCCTATCTCATGTATTTTTTCCCCAATAGCTCATAATGACACTCATAGTTTATGTATTATAGTCAATACATTGACATCAATGTAATTAATTAAAATCCTATATATCTAACATTAGTATTTCATCTGGTACGAGTAATATATTAATTTAATACTGGACTAAACGTGAGGGGCTTTATTAATGATTTCATATTCTCCATTAGGTAGCAGCATGTCCGACGTGTCTTTAGGTTCACCGGATCTTAGGAGAGAGGTATCAGTTGATCCAGCTGCTAGCAAAGAGAAACCTGCTCAGAAAGAAAGGTAAGCACTAAGCATGGGTTCAAATTGTGTTTATTGGTAAGTTTATAAGTTTATTTGTATGGAGTTTAGGATTTATTTTATGACAAAGATAGTGGTACGAAATTGTAAAACGAATTAATCATTATATATACCAAGTGAAGAGCATCTTACTATATTAACTACTATACATCTGAAACTTAATGCAAAAAGATATGGTTTTGACGTGGACATTTTTTGTAGTTCATATAGTTTGTTACGGAAAGTGTCTATAAGTCTCGTAAATATTATACGTATACGTTTTTAACATAATAATATTACGTCTCCAAGAAATGAAATGAAACTCTATTTCTCATATCAATTTTCAGTTTCAAACGGTCTTGTGTGAATCCTATGGATTTCTGTTGTTTTCTCTTCTTTTGTCTAAACGTGGTCGCTATTCGAGGTCCACTCTAATACAGTGTTTATTAGGTAGATATAGTAGCGGTGTTTTCCAAAGTGAAACCACACAATTTTTTACAACCTAATGTTGATGTGTTTGTTTACCAGTAACTGTGTTAGCGATGCTTCCAGATAGGAATCACAAAATTTCTACCAACTTTAACACTAGAAGTGCGGGCGTTCCAAATTTGACTCATTTCGATGTTTTTCCTGCTCTAGCTAATATTTTGTTATGCGTATAATCGTGAGTTTGATGACATAAAATGAAATATGATTGTGGCGACCTCCCGCTACTCATCAAGAGATGGCGCTACTAGTATTCTGAAACACGCTATCGAAGCATTGTCAGAATCCTGCATATATACAAGTTTCGAACAACGACTGTCGGAGCACGGCCGCTCCCCAGGCAAGATCACCTAGCCTGACGGGAGATCTCCCTTTGTCAAATGATTATATTATGTGCACGGGACTTCAACCACGTAAATGCATTACACATTTTTTTACCTAAAACATCCGCGCTTCTAGGGGTGTCAAATATTCCGCGCTTCTGGGGGTGTCAAATGTTCGGCGCTTCTAGGGGTGTCAAAATGATCCGCGCTTCTAGGGGTGTCAAATGTTCCGCGTTTTTTAGCGGTGTCAAATGTTCCGCGCTTCTAGGTTTAGCAAATGTTTCGCGCTTCTAGGGGTGTAAAATGTTCCGCGCTTCAAGGGGTATCAGCACCCTGTAGTTCCGGGACCAGAATAGGGCTACGGCATCCCCTGCCTGTCGTAAGAGGCGACTAAAAGGGTTTCAGGGGGTGCAGGCGGCTAGAGTGGGAGCTGGAAAGTAGGAGTGGGAAAGGACGGCGGTATGTGTGGTCGCATACCGTCGTAATGACTAGATGGAGTGGTGGGCCCAGCCGCCCATCTGGGAGGAGGCCGATGGGGCAACGCGCTCAGAGGATTCCGGTTGAAGTCGTTTCGAGATCCCGGAGTCCTCTTTTTTAGCGCCGAGGACGGGCACCGGGGGGGGGGGGGGGGTTAGTGTGGTAAAAATCCCACATAACCCTGCGTCGCTCCCACGGCGTCGGGTACCTTTTGAAGGTTTCCCCCTCGACAACAATCAAATGTTCCGCGCTTCCAGTGTTAATAGTTAACATACCTTATGTTCCCCAGCAAGAGCCTCGGCGAGCTGCTGCGTCGCGGGCGCAGCGCGCGGCGCGCGTCGTCCTTCACGTCGGTGGAGCAGTTCACGCGGCGCCAGGCCGGCACCGTCGACGTCTGGTGGCTGTACGACGACGGAGGTAACACACCTACAGTTAATACTGCTAATGTGATTTAAGGGAAAGTGGGAACTCTATGCACACTTTTTATATATTTATTATTTAATTTATGAGTCAGTCATCTCATTTGAGACCGTGGTCCGATCCGGTGGTAGTGTAAAAAAATGTGTAACTGACAATTTGTAAGTACCCACGTAAGCCTATACAAAATAAAGACATTTTATTTCATTTCATTTCATATGATTAATGGACTAAATTTTCTGGTTCTTGTAGATAATTAAAAAGGTCTGAATCAAGTATTTTCAAAACTTAAGTTATTTTTTTTATAAAAGCGCCAAGTATTACGTAACGCAATTGGAAAATTCAAAAAGACAAAGGGGGTGCAACAAAACGAAATCTTCAAAAAGCGTTACGTAATCCTTGAACGCTCACTAAGATATTTGTACGAACACATTTGCAATCCTTGCATTTTACAGGTGGTAGAAACAGTGTACCAAAGTACTACCGCCACACTTATTTCTAGCGTGAAGCATTTTTAACTGTAAAGAGTTGGCTATAAAAGACATTAAAATCTTAAAATCTGCACGACAACACTGGAACCCCCTCAGATACAAAACTTGGATGATTTTGCTCTTTAAAAATTCTATCAACGCATCTCCCCATTTATGATCCAAAATAATGTTTTATTGTTGTTGTCACTTTCACATTGTTTTATTGACTTCATATACCTTTTTGATGGCAGATTAGATAAACATCTATCAACAAATAAATGTCTTTATAAGTGCGATCATGTGTAACTATCAATAAACATGCTATTATTCATATTACTGATATGTATCGTTTATTTAAAGTTACTAGTCACCTGTCGCAACGTTATTTAAATTAAAAAACTAAACTTCATATTGTCCAAAGTAGCACCAATATTTTTCTAATTTAAATAAATTGAAATAATTTTCAAGTTATTTTGAACGCATCCGTTAAAAGTAAAAAGAGGTTTATTAACTAAGTTGTATTTAAAAGCAAGAGCAATAGACATTGAATGTTCTATTTCGTTTATTATGTATGTGCTTGTGTCAAATGCAAGGTAGTGAGCGTAATGTGTTTTAGTTGATTTTATGTATGTTTTATGTATTATTTGAAAAATATATTAGCATTGCGTAATCCTCTACATCAACTATAACCGTGCGTAATTTCATACCCCTCCGCTTGCGGCAAGAATCTTAAAAACGAATCACAAATTTTTGCTTCACGTATTAATATATTGATAATCTTATCTCATGTCGTAGGGCTGACTCTCCTGTTGCCGTATATACTGTCGACGCGACGGGCGTGGTCGTCTTGTCCACTGCGAGTGTTCACGCTGGCTAATAAGAACACAGAACTCGAAATCGAAGAGAGGAAGTTAGTATGCCAAATATTTATTAGTTTTATCTCATTTTCCTTACGAAATGCACTTGAAATTGTTCTTATGAGGTACCATAGCATACCTGTCCTCAAGTGTTTGTGATTCGGGCCGAGTGAAAAGAGTTGGAGACCAGCTTTGCCCACGAGAGTAGTAAGGTATCGTGTGTAGACGACCCGCGTGGCGGAGCGGATGCCATAGTGGTCTGACGCGGACTTGGTCCCGGGTTCGATTCCCGGCCAGACAGGTATCTGAATGATGAGTTTAGATTCATGTTCTGGGTCTGGGTGTTTTTGTATTCGTCTTGTGTACGTCCATGGTACCCACGACACAGGAGAAAATCCTAGTGTGGGGCTATGAGTGTAGAAAGCGTGTGCGTGTGTGTCACTACTAAAAATGTAAGAGAAGTGCATCAATGTCCACCTGTACGAGTAACATGAAGACCTACTGCGGTCACCAAAGTAGGTGCGGCTATTTACCAAAACCTCCAGGTGAGGTCTTCGTCTAACTCAAAATGAATGATATGATGGATGATGTGAACCTCACTAATAATAAACAAATGTTTTAATTTTGTTTAATTTTCTAACAACGGCCTATTATTTTTGAAGTGAAACTTCTTTATCGGGGTTGTTTTTAAATTTAGTGTAACATTTTTACGTTACGTTACGTTACGCGCCATCTTTTTTATTCCGTTAAGCGCCATCTTTTTCTTATCCCTACCACGCGTGATATTAGATAGATTATTATAGATTAGATTATTAGATAAAGTTTAATAAAAGCCTTTTATTAAACTTTATCTAATTTAAGTTTATTTAACCAATTTCTGTAAAGTTGCATATAGTAAATTATTTTTTGAAAAATAACGTCATAAAGAAGTTTCACTTCTTACGAGTGTACGCTAGTACACGCACACATTTTTTTTTGTACCATTTTAAATTTAATACTTTTTTACAGCATGGCCTCCCTGTTATCTAAGTTCCGGATCGATTATTCGGCATTAAAGATGATTTCTGACGTCACGAAAAAGCCAAAAGAAAGCACTCTCGCGTACTTTGACAAACTAATCGCGCCTTTCAGGACTACAGATGACAATAATGACAACAGTAAGTATTACTTATTATTTTTTCAAGATGGTAGAACGAGTGTAGTTCGACCGGAGAAGTACTACCGCCACACCTATTTCTAGCGTGAAGCATTTCTTGCGCGAGATGGAAGGGTGTGGTTGCCGGCACATTTTCATATGAGGCGACCATCATAGTCCTCAGGAGTAGCAACGCATCTGTTATAGACTTCAGATGTAACTCATGTTCTGTATGAAGTTGCTTACAGATGTCCTTGGGCGGCAGTGATCACTTACCATCATGTGGACTGTATGCCACTTCAATCAGATTAAAAACAAAAAAGAAGTGTAAACCATAACCGGTGTTTTAGTGGAAGAAGGATAGCGGCGGATAACACCACCGCTGTCATTCTTCCACTGAAAGTTTAAACCATATGTGTTTTAAGTGGGAGAAGGGGGAAGGAGGTGTTAGTTCAAACCCTGACCTTTGTCTTTTAGTAAAAGATAGTGGGCGGACATATTAGTCCAAATTCTTTAGAGTGCGTTCCGGATGGCGTTCACAACGCCGTAAACGCCCAAAACGTCGTTCCACAAGACGAGTGTGGTCGTTGTGGTCGTGGTGAAAACGTCACTCATGACGTCATGACTTACGCCCACGCGACGCTCACGACGACCTATCTAATAAGGTGGGTCGTAGTGATCGTTCTAGTAGAGAATACGTCACTAAAGCTCACAAGCTAGTGGACTGGGAAAAATTGCGGTCGTGAGCGTTGACTTTGTGAACGTTTAATCGCACCCATAGTGAGAAGGAGCGGGGCCGGGGGCGGGGGGGGGGGGGGTGCCATCAGTACAAATGGTTCGTCAACTAAGCCACATGGCTTCCTCATTAACATTGTATTATTATGTATAAATGTTAAGAATCCGGAACGTATTCCATTTCCGAGAGAATTGCCCGGGTAAAGAGCATACCCCTCGATGCCGGAAATTCCCTACCCACCGCAAATAAGATGGCAAATAAAAAGGATATACAAAGAAAAAAGACAAACCCACTGAGTTTCTTGCCGGATCTTCTCAGTTGAGGTTGTTTTTCGATCCGGTGGTAGTGTAAGACAATTCGTAAGCGCCCTCGAAGGCCTATGCAAAAGAAAAATTAAGACTCACGTGTTCCCCAGTGGGCATAACGGAGGCGGACCTGCTGGCGGCCCGCGAGCGCACGCACCGGCACCTCCGACTCCGCGAGCTGATCGCGGCGCAGTCGGCGGGCGCGCGGCTGGTGTGCGTGACGCAGCCCATGCCGCGCCGCCGCGCCGTCGTGCCGCCGCCGCTCTACCTCGCCTGGCTCACCGCGCTCGCCACCGCCGCCGACCGCGTGCTGCTCGTGCGCGGGAACCACGCCGCCGTGCTCACATTCTACTCGTAACCTGCACGACACACATCTGGGGCGCGTTCCAGAAGACGCTCACAAAGCCAAAGCGTCGTTCCACAAGACAACCGCGGTCCCACACCATAAAGCACGGACGATCGGACTGTGTATAACACACCTAGGGCGCGTTCCAGAACCTACTCACAACACGTCACAGAATAAAGAATGGACGATCGGACTGTGTATAAGTACACACCTAGGGCGCGTTCCAGAACCTACACGCCACACGTCACAATATAAAGAACGGACGATCGGACTATGTATGACTACACACCTACGGCGCGTTCTAGAAGACGCTCACAAAGCCCAAAACATTCCATAAGACCGCCGTTGTTGTGGTCGCGGCAAATACGTCACGCATGACGTCATGACTTACGCCCACGCGACGAACGACCCATCTAATAAAGTGGGTTGAAGTGATCGTTCCACTAGAGATTATGTCTGTAACGATCACAAGCTAGTGGAGTAGGAAAAACTGCGGTCGTGAGCGTGAACTTTGTGAACGTCTAATGGAACGCAATCCTAATATACACACACACACACACACACAAGCATCCATACTACCACTGGACTGTGTGTAACTCTTAATACACACATACGCATACATACACCCTCGTACCTGCGCGTCAGGTGACATCTGTAACTGGGCTGTGTATAACCTAATACACACGCATGCATACAGATACACAACCAAAATACGTAGTATTTCACGTGCTGATCGTGCACGGAACCATGTTGCCCTGCACAGCTATTCTAAACCTGTGACATCAAAGTGTCATGTCAAGCGTCAAAACGTTACGCCCCCTGGCGTGACATCACTCTAACCATGATATTGGTTTGTGTATACCTACACCTAATACACATACTCATCATGCATACATCCTGGTAACCTGCACATGTCTTGTGACGTCACACCGTGGCGACCGTGCTGATGCGCTGTGTACAACTTCACACGCATGCATACAGACATCAAATAAGGTACGACTACCTTTAGTTGTAATATCTGTAATTCATTGTTAAAACATTCGCCGAATATGGATGCATAGACGAAAATACGAGTGTTAAGAATTACTTGTGTGTACTCAGTATTTGTCACATATTACTTTGTTTTCGCCACTGTTTCATTTGTTATGAAAACGCCTACATATACAAAAAAAAAATGACAAAAATATGTTTGATAATGTGACCGACTTGAAATTTCACCAACAGTGTTAGAATATAACATACCTTTTACCCTGTAAGTACAAAATAATTAATTTATGTAACCAGATTAAATTATTAAATAATAGTTAAATAAATGATTAATTCCAATAACCTAGTATAAGGGTGCTTCCACAATCAAGTTGCAATCATCAAATAGTTTTATTGGATGATAAAAGTACGAGATGTAAGTACGTTTACGTTTTGTTAGGCCCAAAACAATCGTAATGATCGTACTTTGCTGATCGATCAAGATCGATTGTTATTGTTTATGGTTCAATAAAAGTCGTTCATCCGAAGCCGATACTGATCGATCGGATGTTAGGCGATAGATTGGTGGCAACATCCTTATTAGTGTAACTCCTAACCAGTGTAAATGATTATTAAATTATTATTAATATCTGTCTTCTACTTTTACCTCTTTTTAACTTAACTTAACTTAAGTCTTGATACCAGTGTCTTATGCCGGCTGTACACACTCGTTGACAGACAGCCCAAGACCGAGCATGTAACAAAGACTTATCTAGCTAGGTCGTCCTATCTAGCTGCGCCTCAATCTGCTTCGCCATTTATCCATTCCATGTCAGTTTTGGCTTACGAGTCAGTCTCGTAGGCTCTCGTAAGGCAAACAGTGTGAGACAGCACATATGCGCACGTTACCTGTATTTGCAGGCAGTATATTATACAATAATTATAGTAGTAGAATAACAAAGACAAAAGACAGCAAATTAACTAATCCTTTTTGTCACCTTCGTCCAACTCTTGTTGGTACATGAAATGCTTCCGTAATGACACGTATGATTGTGTCTGTTCAATTAAAGTCCTAGTAAGGTACCAAGTCTATACGCGCTATGCTCTCCTTGAAAGCTCCGCACGAAACGCTCGGTAAGACTCAACGAGTGTGTACAGCCGGAATTAGCTATAGTAAGTTTTCTTACTCTCTTTAACATTGGAAATATTATGATAAAATATAAAGATGTATACAATGCAACTCTATGTTATGATATAAATTGAAATTTAGTCTTGATGTAAGAAAAATATGCATGAGACGTTGGTCCTCATATAAACTGATCTATTTATAATTAAATGTGGAAATTTTTGAACTGTGTTATAAATTTCGTATCTCCTACTAAAAAGTGCCTATATATTTGATATGTATGTATTTTTATATATTATACATGTACGACGTTTTATACGTATATTATCAATTATATCGAATAAGTATCAATATATATTTTTTATTATTTTTTTTACAATTTTCTAAATGATTTCTTTCGGTTTTGAAAGAAATCTTTTTGGATTATATATTGTATATTAGTGTATAAAATTTGTATTCAAAATTTCTCATCTTTGTAGTTGAATTTTGAAATTTTTCTACTAAAGATTCTTCTTTATTCCTCTTTTCTATCTTGTTTTCTTATCTTTTTCGTTTTTCATTGTGTGTATCACAGTTTTAAAAATGCAGTATGACATGTATCAAAAGCGAAGACGTCATTTAAAATTAGTAGATAAAAAAAGTGATAAGGAAAAATCTCGGAATCGCCGCAAGCGATATTGTTTAAGGTTTAAATCGATTTGTTTGGAATTTGTAAAGTACGTGATCAGCGGACGATTGCTAAATTACAATAAAGGTTAATTTCTGCAACACTTACAAATCAAGGTAAGATTAGAAATTTAACAAAAATTACTAATTGTTTTTTTAATTTATAATTCCGCTTTTCATGGTAGGTAAATATCTAAATCCGCGGGAGGTGTCCATTGTTTTTTTGTTATGTTTCGGAATCTTGAACGAATCTGTAATTTGTTTCATGCGAAATGTTCACTGCCCTGAACAAATAAAATCGAAGCATTATTGAAGATATTTAACAGATGCGTCGATACCCTTGAGGGACAATTTAGGAGATACAGTAGGCAATTGTCTTCTGATCGCTACTGCGTATGAGTTTGAGTGTTGCAATATGTATTTTTTATATCAGTATACTGTTTTAGAGTTAAATTTTTTCGAAGGAATTTTCGGATGATGTGTATTTTTACTGTGTATTGGAATCTCTTTGAAAATCGTTTTGTGAGCGTTTGCATGTTCTGAATATTCTTTGGATCTAAAATAGATCTTTTAAGTTAATAAGTAAGTTTATTTAACTACTAACTATAATTTTAGCGTAGATTAGTTTATTTATTGGTAAAATTATTGTTAATAAAGTACCATCAAACTGTAATGATAATAACAATAACTTAGTAGAACATTGTCGCTTTTTTCATATAAATAAAACAAACGGAATGTGATTAATTAAAATAATTTATATGTTAAGACAAAACATATTTTTTAGCATTTTAAAACATAGCGAATGTTTTTTTTTTATTTAATTTTAATTTAATACTTCTTTTCAACACTTGTTGCAAATTTCTCAATATCCGCCTACGGTTGATTGACACAAAATGCTGTCGAGCATTAAGTTCGCTCTTTGTTATATCTTTATTATTTAACAAGTGATGCAATAAATAATAAATGTTGGCTATACGAGAAAAAAATCCGATGAACTGCATTCCAATTGCTTATATTAAATTATAAACGTAACTAATATATTATAAATGAAATGACAATTATGTATTTTTATTATGCGACATTTTTCTACTGATTTTAATTAAAAATGTGTCATGTTTTTAAATAGAACAATGTATTAATAATGATTATTGACTAACAATAAATGTAATAAAAGTTATGAACTAGACCAAGCTTAATATGTTTTGTACCTGATCTGCATAATTTCAGGAGTCGCCCTGTTACCGCAAATGTTAATTTATTTTTTAATATTTTAATTTAGTACAATGATTTAAGGTGCTTCACATGAAGTTGTTTTATTCATAAACTATAAATTATATCAACGAGTGATACAATTTGTTAATATTTAAAGTTCCAGTGTACAATATATGATTCTAAAATCTTTGACCGTAATTTTAGGAAATGCATGTACTTGACACCAATAAATATTATACATATTTTATTTGTTATAGTTTTAACGCTTCATGTGTGGTGGCCCTTATTAGCATAATTTTATTGAAGTTGTAAAACCAAATAAAGGAATTGAAGTGAACAATGCAAGTTTATCTTTTTATACGTTTATTTTATCTGTTCCTTGTGATAACAATTTGTGTTTGAAACAATGATTTATCGTATTGTGCATGTTTCTTTTGTATATACCAGTTTACAATGGTTTTCCAATATATTGTGTAGTAGTTGTTTAAAGAGGATATGAGTTGAATTCTCGAGTAAATAAGAACATTATTTAGTCTACTTGAGTGTCTTTAAAATTATTTCTGCATATTTAATGTTAGTAGTATTTACTTTTTTAAATTAATACATACGATAACTTGTTTGTCTTACTAGGAGTAGTAAGCTGCTTATTATAGTAGTATGGTGGGGTGGTGGTAAATAGCAAAAACCTTATTTTTTTAATTGTCAGAGTAGTTATGTATTCAATTAAGGACCTAGCTATGTCCTATAGATATAGTTAGGTCCTTAATTTAAATAACATTAGTATATGTCAGCTTCTTAAAAGTACATAATATCGAGTAGAATATTAAGGGGTTATCAAGTCTGTTAGAAATAATCAAGTAATGCTCTTCCTAATTGTTTTGTTACTAGAAGTCTTCTGGACCAATTTGCACCAATTCCAAGATGACTCGAACCATCACACATAATTGGACCGCGGTTAGCTCAACTGAAATATATTAGACATAGTCGAGTGAGTCTTCTGACTACATCGTTAATGTGATCACAGACACGCAAATATTGCATTTTTGTACCATAAGCAGCATTGACAAATAGTACGGAGCGTGTCCTATGCTATTATTCGTTTTCTAAACTGCGATCGGCATTAACGCAATTATCTCAACGAGTTTCTGAGCGAGTGGCGATTCAGTGGTCAGTCGGCAGTCGACTCGCGAGCGTCGGTGGTGTCGCCCGTGTTACTGAATAGCGAATAGTTCCCGCGCATACGCCCTAAATACGAAAAAGTGGTGTAACAACTTTGTGCTCTTTAGTAGTTCTCTTGTGTTGCAGTGTGACCGTGTTAATAATTTACTGACCAGTGCTCGGAGCGGATCTGAGGGCGGAGGTAAACGTGATTTTAATTATAATTTTAAGCACGTCCTGACTGATTTTATGGCTGGCGACGAGAGCGCGGATGCTGCGTTGTTTGTAAACATTGCTTTGATTGGGAGAATCAATTTATGCGGGAAATTACTATGCACTTATAAATGTTGCGTTGACATTGTTAAGAATTTAAATATTTAGATTAGAGAGTATATTTTTCTGTGAGTTAATTTTATTAAATTTAAATGTATTGCATTTTGCGTGACATCGATTTAGTAAATATTTTTGATAAAATCTATGCATTCATTTCAATTTAAATATATGGATATTACTCATACCTTTGATGCGCCACGGTTTTTTATACCCCTTAATCTAAAAATGAATATTGCAAAAACAATTACCTTGTCATTATATTTTAGCAATAGTCACAAGCACGACGATGAGAGATATTTCAAATGAACATAAATAGTATTTAGTTTAACAAACACTGAGACTGATCACAATATTTATATTGTTAAATCAGGGTGCTTTTGATGATTAGATAATAAAGGTAGTAGGCGGTAGGTATATTTTATTGTTGATAATTTAATGACATCTTATTTCCTAATTATTTGTCTGGACTTTTATAGCTCTTTTTGATTCTTATAATCAAATCATTTGATTGTCAGTTTATCGGTAGACAGCCTAACTGCAATTTTGGGATAAGCGGAACGTCTCATGTGCCAGTTTTCCTTAATATTTTATAATAATAGTGTTTACTTTATTGCAGTACACAAGTATAGGTACAATATTATGTAAAGGAAGGGTGATATACATGAAAATTTAAGTAAGTATCTTTCTAGATATCTAAGACATATTTCTAACTAATGTGTTAGAATTGAAGATAGCAGTAGGAAATATAACTGACAAAATTAATTAATGATATAAATAAATCAGCAGGTTTCATTAAGTAGCAGGATGTAATTTATTACTTGATATATAATATCAAGTAATAAATTACATATACAATCTTTGTTCTTTTATGTTGTGTTCGCAAACACGTAGGAATTCATTTGTTAATTAATTCACAACTTTATTTACACTTAGTCTTTTTGTTTTGCGGGGATAATTATATACATCGAATTGATACGAGCATCATAGTACCGCGATTTGGTATGGTACTCAGATTGGAATCACCTTGACGAATCTATGTAATTTATCTTGTGATCTTGCATATTATGTTACATACAAGAGTGAAATATTGATATTCCTGCGGAACCATAAGAACTATGGGTACTTAGTACAAGGGTCATAGGGCTCGCTTATTCAAACGGCAAGTACGGTATTTTGTAATAGCTTTCCCTTTTTGTCCTCACGGTCGGTCATCGACAAACCTTGAAATATTAATTTTTAACTAGAAGTATTAATTTAACGGCAATTTTTCACGCGGATATATTTTCAAGCTCTGTCTTACCTCTTTCGAAATAAGTGTTTTATTCGTCGGGTCTGTTAAATAAAGTAGTGGTATTGAATTTTAGAATTAAAAATTTCGGTGTCTGGGATAACACTATCTGGGACAACCAACTGCCAACCAAAAATATTTGCAACTGAAGGCAAATGCTGCGCCCCTTGAAGAATTTATTTGCTGCCACATGCTCAATACTATGTTAATTTCTTCCTTCGAGCAAGAAAGCGACACCCTTCGTACCACAACTTAGGGCGCCTTCACATTAGGTCTCAAGTAGTGCGGCAGCAGTGCGACTGCAGGGAATTCTTTCTTATTACGAAATTATAATAAAAAAATAAAATTATAATATAAATGATCAGAAAGCATCCATTGCAGTCGCGCGGCTGACGCGCTGCGGCAATACTTGCGACCTAATGTGAAGCCGCCCTTAGCAATGCTTATTTTGTTCAAACAATGTGACGACGGAGAGAGTATCGCAATGATGAATGATACCGAACAAATCATACTCGTCCCAAATTTAACAACCAACAAGCCCGTTATACCAATGGAGATGTTAAGTATGCCATTATAGATGAACTAAAAGACAACCTTAGCGTAGGAGGCACACAGTTAACGCTGAAAGAAACTAGGCTAAGTAGGTGATGAGCTAACAAAGATCTTCGACTGTGCTAATGTTCATAACTCAATGCATAGGCTAGGAATTAAAAAAAGACAAAGCACTTCAGTTTATTATATTTTACTGATTACTATTTCGATATTGTTTATCTGTAAATCGAGTATAAAGTTTGTGGTATTTAAAACCCTCCACTAACTAACTACGGCGTAACCACCACTACACTTTTTACATTTTTGGTATTTTAAGCAGTGTTAAGCACTACTATATTTTCGTTAGATCGTTGTGGTAAAATACAAAGAGCTGTAACTTAAATAATTCTCAGGAGCAGCAAAGCACTTACCAAATTTCAGGTGTCTGAGATGGGTAGTCGTTTACCCTATTTTAGTGCATTTTATTCACCTCAATTCAAAATAAAATAACATCCTACGAGTCTATTTTTAATTTGATGTACCTATGAATGATAATGAAATAAAGTGTTATAAAACAAAAAATCATGACTACGTAAACCGAATTTAGGTGCATATTCAAAGAAGATTTGGTCTGTTTTTTTTAAAGTTAAATACGTCTGCACACATTATATTGTAATGAACATATTTTTAAATAGCGACAAAAACTGGGAGAAGACGCTGACACCCGAGACACAGTTTCGAGCTAATTCGGGGATCAGAGGCTTCATATAATTTTGATGTAAAAATATGTCAATAAAGTCAATTTATTATTATTATTATTATTATTATTAAAGCAACACATACTCAAGAATACCCACTACGTTTTACGGAGTTATACATCTTGAATGAGTAATACAACAGAGCAAACATTTCATCTCGCATGTAACCGTATTAACCATGTTGATTTATTACCTTGGCATTTCCACCATCCTTTCAATATGCTCTTCTCGTATCTTGGCGAGTTCGATAACACCTTCACCTTTAGAACGTGTCAATTTAAACTAAAAGGCTAAAACCTAATAGTACGTAAGATTTGCCGCATTTATAATATTTTTTTTTATAAAACCAATGCACCAATCTGGGCATTTCCCGCCAAAACTATTTTTTTTAATTGGCGTAGTAAATATGGCCTGAATAATCATCGGAATGATTTTCAATATATTTTTTAAAGTTTTTACTCATAAAAAATATGTTTTCTAAATTTTAATAAGTGTATATGGTTAACATAAAATAAATAAATGTGTTAAAAAGAAAAGGTTTGTAAGTGAATATTGTTACTGTCTTATAAAAGTTCGTCATGTTATAAAAATATGTTTACCTAAAAATATCAGGAATTTCATACATTGTTAAGGGATCTTCGTCTCTAACTAAAATTCTACGCTTTGGGAATTTTAATTTTCGTAGAGAGCACCATATTCTTACTTATCATTATTGATGTTAAGTTAGATTCTCGATCTGAATCACCTATAAATGACATCTCAGGATGGACGGCGACGTCCGATACAGGTTTTTATATTTTTTTATTTTGTTTTAAAATATTCCTGCTGTAAAATACTAAAATACTTTGCCTGTTCGTAACATAACTAATTCCGTGCCGACGTTCATAAGGATGAACAAAATGTACCAATATGTTGCAAAATGCAGAGCGGTTCGTAAATATCAAAGCTTTGGAGACGCCACATCCATTCCTTGTCGATACGTGCTTAGCGAGATGTGCAGAGATATAGAGCGTAAACTATTATTATGAGTAGGTACACTGGCGGAAAAAGTTTTTATGCGGAAATCTTGTGCTTACTGTTTACCGTAGTTTAAGAGTACTGCACCGTGTCGTGATTCACACGTAGTTATCATAAGAAAATGATTTACAGCACTATAAAATCTATTTACAAGATTTCGTGGGTGTGGCTTCTTGGAAACCACTAAACAATAAAAAAGTAGTTTTATAAGTAACCTGCGAATTTATCTTTCAAGTTTGGCTGTGAAGCAAGAAGTCAAGGCCATAAAAACAATATAAAAAAGCATCATGGCAAGTATGGTTTACGCGCGAAAATTGAAGAAATATAAAAACTTTTTAACAAAAAATATCTACCGACTTCCATGTCACAAAAAAAATAAAAAATAATTTTAATTTATTTTGGTTTAAATCATACTCAGGACTTAGTACATAGTTCCGAAGTCTGCGCTTAACATATTTCGCTGGATGACGGTGATGAAACTTTGTCTTGTATGAGCGCCGACTTAAGATAAAAGGTTTTTTGTTCTTTCAAATAAAAGAAAAATCATCAAAATCGGTTGGCGGGAAATTGAGTTATTCGTCCATTTAACGCGCACATCTTTAATGCAAATTTAAGACTTACGCGCTTTTCTTATGGATGCCATTGTCAAAAGTGAACTAAAAATAAATGGGACCCCATGGCACGCACTACCTTTCAAATGAAAAAAAAAACGTCCAAATCGGTTCACCCAGTCCGGAGAAATCAAGTAATAAATAAAATAAAAATACAGACGAATTGATAACCTCTTCCTTTTTAACCGCCTTCCAAAAAGGAGGAGGTTATCAATTCGTCTGTTTTTTTTTTTTTTTTTTTTTTTTTTTTTTTATATTTGTTACCTCATTTCTCCGGACTGGGTGAACCGATTTAGATGATTTTTTTTTTATTTGAAAGGTAGTGCGTGTCATAGGGTCCCATTTTTTTTTAGTATTTTTTTGACTAGGGCATCCATAAGAAAAACGCATAAGTCTTAAATTTGCATTTTCAATGTACGCGATAAATGTATGAATAACTCAATATCCCGCCAACCGATTTTGATGATTCTTTTTTTATTAGAAAGGATGTACTCCAGGGGTAGTCTGATAAGAGTTTGATAAGGTTCTAATCATAGGATCTTCAACTTTTTGGAGCAAAATAATAAAATTAGTGATAGTCGGCCGAACCTTAGCTGGAGAAGTCCAATTGAGTAAAATATAGAATAAAATTACTATGTAGGTATTTACTATGAAAAATTTGACCTTCAACTCTTCAATCCTGATGATGCAGGGGTACTGCTAGCCTGAACTATAAAAGTTGGTCGTTTGATGTTTGCGAATATATAATGAAATTGTTAAGCAAATTCATGGGACAAAAATTTGACCTTCAACTCCTCAACCCTGATGATGCAGGGGTACTTAAAGCCAAAACCATAGGAATAAGCCATTTGGTGCTTACGTATATGTTATAAGATTACTGAGCAAAAACATAAGATGAAAAATTTGACCTTCAACTCCTCAACCCTGATGATGGAGGGGTACTTCAATCCTAAACCATAGAAGTTGGCAATTTGGTGCTTACGGTTATGTAAAGAAAATACTAAGCAAAAATATAAAATCAAAAATTTGACCTTTAACTCCTCAACCCTGATGATGAAGGGGTACTTCAATCCTAAACCATAGGAGTTGGCAATTTGGTGCTTACGGTTATGTAAAAATAATACTAAGCAGAGGCACAAAATTAAAATTTTGACCTTCAACTCCTCGACCCTGATGATGAAGGGGTACTTCAATTCTAAACCATAGGAGTTGGCAATTTGGTGCTTACGGGTATGTAAAAATAATACCAAACAGAGGCACAAAATTAAAATTTTGACCTTCAACTCCTAAACCCTGATGATGCAGGGTACTGCAAGCCTGAGCCATAGAAGTTAGCCACCTGGTACTAACGTATATGTTATAAGATTACTAAGCAACAATATAAGATGAAAAATTTGACCTTCAACTCCTCAACCCTGATGATGGAGGGGTACTTCCAGAGGGGGCGCCCTGTTTGTATGAATTGTAAAAGTGTTTTATGTTTAATTTTTGTGAATATGTAGATGCACAAAGCAAACTTAGAGGCTTTATTTAAATACAAACATAAAAATATAGTCACTAAAAAGTGTAAAATAAAAACTTTTTAACAAAAAATATCTACCGACTTCCATGTCACAAAAAAGTAAAAAATAATTTAAATATATTTTGGTCTAGAACATACTCAGTACTTAGTACATAGTTCTGAAGTCGGTGCTCATATAGGACGTAGTTACCGTCGTCCAGCGAAATATGTCGAGCACCGACTTCAGGACTATGTACTAAGTACTGAGTATGTTCTAGACCAAAATATATTTAAATTATTTTTTACTTTTTTGTGACATGGAAGTCGGTAGATATTTTTTGGTAATCGGTTAAAAACTGATTTTTCGGTAATAAAGCACTCTCTAATGCGTAGGGCAGTTTTTATTCTATAAAATTCACATGTTAAGCTACACTTCTAAGTCAATTATCACCCTAAGCATGATTTAATACACTTTTCACAAAATACCAATTCAAACGATATTTGCGGTTTATGACTATTTATAGATTCAGAGGTTTTATTTTTATCTAACACTATTACGGTCTCTAGAATGTACATAATGACATTCTCATTGGTATTTTAAAACATACAAGCAAAACATGTTTTATGTTAATTGTATCAAGTTAATTTTTGCTTACGTTTATATAGTATAAAGCAGGGCAACATGTTGAGGGCCACGCCCTATGCATGTGGTATGCTACCGCTACCCGTGGGACGGACAGCCCATGGGGTTGGTAAGCCAGGTGGCTTGTATTTTTTTTAATAAATAAGGGTATCAATCAATAGAGCAGGAGGGGGGGGGGGTTGTTCTCATATCACAGTTAAAAAAAGAAATATAATGTGATAGTAGAGCACTA
This sequence comes from Spicauda simplicius, assembly GCA_949699795.1. Lineage (NCBI taxonomy): Eukaryota > Metazoa > Arthropoda > Insecta > Lepidoptera > Hesperiidae > Spicauda > Spicauda simplicius. The sequence continues at coordinate 18,962,607 of OX453069.1, forward strand.
TCTCAAACGCTTCGCGTTAGAGACTGGCAAGAAAACTGTGCATTTTTCTAGCATTAAACATGTCCAGTAATTTTATAAACCACATTATTAACGTTTGGTTTATGAACGTTTAGTAGGCTATTCCGTTGCTAAGCGTCACTTATTTATTTTTTGTAACATGGCATTGCACGTTTATCAAACGTTTTGCACATATGTACCTAATGCCATAACGGGAAAGCGGATGAAAAATAAAAAATGATCTGGAATCTGCACGAGGGAGATAATTAAGGATTTCTATGAATAAGGGTAGTTAAAATGAAATTTTTATACTTGTTCATAGATATATTATAATGGTAAGTGTTTTCGTCTGGTTCAAGGGTGTAGTAAAGAGACATTAAGTATGTCTCTTTACTACACCCTTGAACCAGACGAATGATTCAAACTTTGTCCTTGAGATAGTAATGCATTACTATCTATGGCCAATCTGAGGCATTTTAACTAACATTAGATGGACTGGATACTTGTTACTTCTATGTTGTTAAAGAAAAGACAAAATTTTAACCCAAAAAAAAAATTTAGCACAAGCATCACGATATGATTAAAACGTCAATTTGAAATTGGAACTCACGTATTCTCTACGTCTAGTGGCTTGTGGAGTGGCCGGCCAGTGATTCTATGCTATTAGAGAGATGACGGCCGTCTGTGTGTTGTATCCGGCAATTGAAATAAATCAATTTACCCGTTGCACGGTAACGAACGAGCCAGGCTTGTCACTTAAGTGGTTCGCTGATATGCTGGTCATGGTTTTATCTGGATGAAGATTAAATGGATTATAAAATATGACCTAACGTCTTAATAAGCTTTCCTTAGTAAGTTTAGTAGCCTCATCTATCAAATTAAGTCTTTCAGATGGCAATACAAATATGATCAATTTTTATTTAGATCTTGGAAGACGAAGATAAATAATTGGAGTTACTTATTAGATTATATGACTTTGATTCCTTCTAAAAAACGCTTAACGTTAATCTGTAGTTCAAATAAAATAGAAGGATTTCCTTTACGCACGGGAGGGCCAACATTATAAATAAACATTCGAAGAATTAGTTTAAGATATTATTAAATTGTATTATCGAATAATTTTAATATGTATGAGAGGTCGTGATTATTATAAATGTCAAGCGTTAACCTAAAGAGCCCATAGTGCACTGGCGAGAGAAATAACCAGTTTGGCACAAGGCTGTATCTCATTATTGTAAGAACGTATCAGTACGATCTTTGTATTGAATTTGGCAACATATTGTGTTAATAATTAACTCACTTTAATTATAAATGGTCATTAATATTTGTTTATTTTACATAATCTTACTATTTATTTGCATACAATTAACAATACATAATTATAAATGGTATTTTTAAATTATTCGTTATTATGAGTATGATAATGTTTATTTTAAAATCGTGTTTTAAGTACGTTTTTATTATAAGTTTATTTAGATCTTTTACAATGTTTGGTTTTATTATTGTATTCATTAAAAAATAACGTAGATATACGTGAGGCAATGGCGTAGTTACCATACAGAAATAATCAGTAAATTACTTTGAATCATGTTTCATTTAATAAATAACACTGGACCTAAAGTTTTTACTTGCCATTAGTAAAAATAAAGACAGTATTATACCAAGAGACGGAAAACTATTAGCGTTACGGAAACTGTTACGTTTTTTTTTTTTTTTTTTTATTATAACACAAAAACTCCACAGACTGATCGTCCGTGCCTTTTATCACAATAGTTCTTCTTTTTTTTTTTTTTAACAATAAGTCTTTATTTCTTAGCTCCACGTTAGGCTATCGCTGTCACCATCACACTGTCGTGTGCGGTGGTGACAACGTTGGCAATTAAAGAAATCTTACAATTACGCTTAATATATATATAGGACCATTCATCATTTTTATTTACATGGTATGTATAATTCAGTGCATTGTACATAGATGTATATGTGTTGTAATTTTGTTTTTTTTTTTACGTATAATGCTAAGCTATTGTATATAATTCTAAGGACACTACACTCTAATTACATTGTTATTACTGTAAGTTGCGATTTAATTCTTTCCGGAGGCCACTTCGAACGTGCAATTTTCCTTATCTATGATTTTTGAGTCCCTGCTACGGATTGCCATGGAGATGTTGTAATCTTCCAGCCTTTCATCGGTGGCAGTCATAGCTCTTAGGATGAACTGAGCTACGGCGTCATCGCTGTAGTCGGTGTAGTAAGTGCAGCTGGTGGTATGACGCGATACTGCCACTACTGCGTGGGGGACGCTGTTGTGCAAGTGGAGGTGCTTTGTGGAGGCACGCACAATTACCGTCGTCTCGCTCGTTAATCCCTGTGCTTCGTGTATGGTCAGGGTGCGCGATCCCTCCCCACTCCCAAAGCCCTCTTTCTTCAGACTCTCCTTCTCGGCTTGGGTGTGTACCAAGTAGAGTGTCCTCTCGAGGGTCTTTGGGATCAGCGCATCGGTGTACCTCTTCAGCTTCAGGGATCTCATACGCGACGTGGACGAGTATATGCCACTGTATACCTCGCTTAGGGCATAAGCTACGTCCACCGGATTCCTGTGCACCGGAAACTGTTACGTTGGGGTAGAAAACGTTTATATACTTAAAATATAGGTAAACATTAATGAAGATAATAATGTTATGAATAATTAAATAATAATTAACTATTAGTATTTGTTTTGTAAAAGGTTCTCTCAGTCTTGATATCACATGTAGGTGGATATTGATACATGTACACTTTTTTATATTATTTTATAGATACTGGTAAAAACAAACAGTATCTCTATAAATTCCGATCGACAACCATTACAAATACACAGCAGGCAGTTTGCGGAATCATCTTTCACGCCCAATGAGTACAGTTTAAAAAAACAAAGGTAGCTATCGTAATTGTTTACAGTGAAGTAATATATTGCATTTATCTCGACGTAAACCGCTATTGTTATTTGATGAAAGTGAAACCGGTTACCAAAAGAGGTACAATTATTTGTACGCTATCTAAGATTGTAAGTGCTTCCCTATTATGTTGTGGCGTGTGGCCTCGACTCGATAGATTAAAGTGATCGCAGCATGGCAACATTCTTGGGTCATTTTTTTTTTAATTAATCATTTCGTATTTGGAACGGATAATTATATTATTTTCTATGGATAAAAGCCAAAGATATTGACATACGAGTATGATTCCAATAGAAATCAAAAACAAAACATTTAGTTTTATGGAAAAAGATTTTTTTTATTTTATAATATTTTTTGATAACAGAGCTATTAATAACTAAAGTAATCTGTTCAAAGAAATACCCAGGAGGAACCAAAAGAAGATCCAATTTCATTACACAATCAGATTTAGTAATATTTAATTGAATTGAACTTCCAATTGAAAATCATATTAGCGCTGATTACGTAGCGGTAACCAATCCGTGGGCAGTGGATTCTGTTCGGCTCCGGCACCGTTACGATCAATTAGATCGCGCATCTCACGCCTGTTGGTTTTAGCGGCCTACATCGCCTAATGCACTTGCACAGATAACATATAGCATTATTGGTCTGTGGTATTATTTTATTTTTCATGAAGATTTTTTTTTTTTTTTTTTGTTTTACGCGATGGCTTCTCGGTCTTATGACCATTTTGCCAATGACAAGTTTTGTACGTACAGAAGCGGGGAAATTCAAGTTACAAAAAATAAACATCGATAAATTTGGAAAAGGACAAGGATCAGAGGAGTTCGGTAAGGGATAGATAAATAAGAAAGGAAAATAAATATGAATTTTACAGGTTGATATGGTTTGTGGTTAAATATGAAGCCAGGACTGAATATATTTGAGGTTTGTCAAATATTAATAAGGAAGAAATACAAAGCGGAAAAGGAACACCGAGGGAAGTAAGGTTTTGTAATAAGGAAGAACGGTCATATAATGGACAGGAGAAAAATATGTGATTCAAATCTGCCTCATCTGCACCACACGAACACATAGAATCATTAACTATCTTAAGTCTAGCTAGATGTTTAGGAGTACAAACATGACCCAATCGAGAACGTATTAAAATTGATGTTACTGTTTTTCCAAGTTTTGCTTTAAAGAACCATGGTTTGGTTGGTATATTAGGTTGAATGAGTGCATAAAATCTACCTTTTAATTTAGTAGTTTCATTCCAAATTTCATTCCATGATTCCATAAGGCAAACTTTAGGCAAAGCGAGCAAATCATAAGAATAATTAGTATAAGGATGTATATCGCCACATTCTATAGCATCAGAAGCAATCTCGTCAGCCTTCACATTTCCTTTGATGCCACAATGACTCGGTATCCATGCAAATGACACCTTAATTTGGTTTGCAGAACAATTTAAAAGTAATTTTCTTATTTCCATAATTGGAGGGTAATTTTTGGCTTTAAGAGGAAATTTAGCTACAGCTTGCAATGCACTTAGAGAATCTGTAAATATGACAGTGCTCTTTAATTTCATGAGTAATACATACTCCAAAGCTTTTAATAATCCAAAACACTCGCCAGTAAAAACAGAAGATTCGGGTGGTAATTTAATCTTTTGTACAATGTCATACTGTGAATGATACACACCCACCCCGACGCATCCAGTAGTTGTCTTTTTTGAAGCATCCGTATATATGAAATGCCAACCATTCCATTTATTTACAAGTATATTATTAAAATGCTCGTCAATTTGTTTATCATTCCTATTTACATCAATGTTTAAAAATATATTAGGAGCTATAGTTATACAGTCATATTCATATTTATACACAGATAAACTAATTGATTGAAATGTTGGAGAAGTAAGCGCTTTAAATTTTAGATAGCTGTTTACGGTACAGGTTTTATGTGTCCAAAAACTAGATTTACTAACAGTTTGGGACAACAATTGTAAAGCAGGGAATAATGGATGATTATAAAATTGTAATGATTTATATATAAAACGATCTGATAAGTACTGACGTCTTAAACGCAAGGGAGGATCAGTGCATTCAACTTGCAAGGCATTTATTGGACTTGACTTCATGCATCCCGTTATGATTCTAAGACATTTTGATTGTATGCCGTCTAACTTTTTCCAACCGGATGAACAACCGGGTTCTAATAAAAATGTTCCATAATCAAGAATGCTTCTAATTAAAGCATTGTATAAAAGCTTTAATGAATAAGGATGGGCTCCCCACCAAACTCCAGTAAGACACCTTAAAATATTAATATTACGTTCACATTTAGCAGTGATGTATTCACAATGTGAAAGCCCAGTAAGCTTAGAATCTAATATTAGACCAAGAAATTTGGTTTCAGTTTTTATAGGAATTTCTTTGTTGTCAATAAATATTTTTACTAAAGGAATATTTCGTTTTCTAGAAAAAATTATTGCAGTGCTTTTAGGTGCAGATATATTTAAATTGTTTAAAGTTAACCAGGATTTCAATGTACTAAGGGAAGATGTTAAAAAATCACAAGAAATGGGTATCGAAACATTAACAGTATATAAAAGAAGATCATCTGCATATTGTAATATTTTTATAGGACTTTGGATTGAATGAATAATGTCATATGTGTAAATATTATACAATAGTGGACTTAGAACTGACCCTTGTGGTAGTCCCTTCCATACAAGTCTTTCAATGCAAAGGCCATCGTTGAGGAATACTTTAATCTTCCTCTCAGTAAGAAGGTTCAAAACAAAATTTGTGAGCATCTCTGGTAAACCCAAAATATTCATTTTATGGCGCAATATAGGAAGCAGAACACTATCGTATGCAGATTGAATATCTAAAAATGTGGCAACTACTGATTCACTATTCGTAAATGCAAGACGGATATCTGTACAAAAGATAGCAATATTATCTATTGTGCTTTTCCCTTTTCTGAAACCAAATTGAGTGCTAGAAATTAAATTATAATGCTCAATGAACCATTCTAAACGATTTTTTATTAAATGTTCTGCAATTTTTACTAAAACGGACGACAATGCTATAGGTCTGTATGACGTAGGGTGTTCATGGGGTTTGCCTGGTTTTAATAAAGGAATAACTATTTGTGACTTCCATAATGAAGGGATTGAGCCTGAAATCATTACAGAATTAACAATATCTAAATAATAACTAAGCATGGATTCATTAAGATTTACAATAAAAGAATATGGTATATGATCTTCACCTGGAGCAGAGTCTTTAAGATTAATTAAAACATCTTTTAATTCAAGCATTGTGAATGGGGAATTAAGACCGAGACGTTCATTGATTACATTATTCGTATTACATTGTTGAATACATTCAAATTTTTCCGGGACGTAAGGTGGAGCTAACATATCTATAAACTTGTAAGCAAGATAAGCAGAAAGGCATGTATAACTAGGATCTTTGTAAACTGAACGAAAACGTTTAATATTATTCCAAACAACTGAAGTGTGGGTGTCGGGTGAAACCAATGAACAAAATTTTTTCCAACCATTAGATTTCTTTTTCTTTAAAAATTTACGTGTGGCAGAAATAGTTACAGATAATGTTTGAAAGTTTTCAGGCGTCATGTTACAATTATAATGTTTTTCAGCTTCCTTTCGCTTTTTAACTGCCTTTGTACATTCTTCATCCCACCATGGTGGTGAAGATATATGATGATTTTTTTTCCTATTGTCTAGGCCAGGAAATATTTTTTTAGCTGCATCTTGTAATGTACTTAAAAAAGCATCATTGCAAATAGTTTCATTATTGCAGCATAATTTCGGAAGTGACATGAGCTTCGAGTCAGTATAATTTTGGTAATCTGTTAAATTGGTTTTATTTAGTCTGTATGTCGGCCGAATCTGTCTTTGTTTTGGTGATGGTGACATTGGTGACAGCAAGTCAATTTTAATTGGATAATGATCGCTACCATATGTAAGAGGGAGTGTATCCCAAGATAACACAGAAGCAATGTTGGGTGAACAAATAGACAAATCAACAGCACTTACATTTTCATTAGGACCAGTACGACGTGTAGGTTTACCCGTATTCAAAATACACAGATTATTGCTATCAATTATTTCTAACATCATTTCGCCATAAAAATTACTTAATGTACTACCCCAAGATTGGTGGTGGCAATTAAAATCACCTAAAATTAACATTGGTTGTGGAAGAGACGATATTATTGTTTTAATTGCCTCATATACTATTACAGATGGATGAGCAATGTATACTGTCACATAACATATATTATCAATAGATATAGCAAGAGCTGGAATATCAATATTATTAGGAAGAGGGACAGGAGAAAAATGTACAGAATTATTTACAAGGGTGGCAATGCCACCATAACCATCTGATCTATCCTTTCGGATACATGTGTATCCGGGTATTTTTAATGGAACACCCGGGGATAACCATGTCTCCGAAAGAGAGATCAGTAGTGGGTTGTATTTATTAATTAAATAAGCAAGATCAGTTTTCTTGTTAATTAAGCTTCTGCAGTTCCACTGCAGGATTTTGGATTTGTGATCCATTATCAAATTTAAATTGTTTTAAAATGTCAAGTAAAACAGCAGCGTTGTCCGGTGAACTTATATTATTTTGTAATAAAAGATTTATCAATGATATTATAATTTCTTTCATATCAGTTTGTTTTTCTTTAAGTACACTATTATTTGAATTGACTATACTGCCATTACTAGGCAATGGAATATCATATTCCCTTATCATAGAGTTATGAATTGCTTGGTCATACCCTTTTTGTAGTTTAGTAGGCGACCTAGGTTTTAAAAAAACAGTTTTTCTATATGAAATATTACCATGTTGCATGGAAGAATGGCTGGTGTTACGTGACCCATTATAATCCTGATTAATATATTGTTTTTGAGGTGTTTTTAAAGCTTCTGAATATGACCTAGATATAGGAGGATGCAATTTAGATGCTTCCGCATATGATATGCAACTTTGAGCCATAGTCAATTTAACTTGTTTCTGCCTTACAAATTCGGGGCACGATTTATTAGTTGCTAAATGGGAACCACCACATACGCAACATATGGCACAATCATCATCAATAGCGCATGAATCACCAGTGTGGGCCTCACCACACTTAAAGCAGCGTGGCTTGGAGCGACATTGTGTCCTAGTATGACCATAACGACAACACTGATAACACTGGATGGTAGGATATGTGTATAATTCAACAGAAAGTGCATTATAGTATATATAAACATTTTTTGGCAAAATTTGTCCATCGAAAGTAATAACAACTGTCTGAGAAGGTTTCCATACTGGAGAACCGTCCACCATTATCTTATAATTAAGCCGTCTTATTTTAATTATTTCTCCACAACCGAATGGTACTGTAATCGATTCTTTTATTTCATCTGGTGACCATTCAGTAGGTACACCTCTAATTAAACCCATTCTAGTTATAGTAAAAGTTGGTATAAAGACTTTTAAGTTATTAGAGCATAAACCTTCATGTTTTAAAAATAGGTTAGCGTCAACATAATTTGAGAAGGCTAACGAGATCTTATTCCTGCCAATCTTTTTGATGCTACCATTAACAATATTTTTAAAAGAGTATTTTCGTAATAATCTTCCAAATGCTATGGGATGAAAAGTGCTTGGATCATTTGGGGATAGAAGATTGCGTTGAACATGAACTATGTAAGGTGAAATATCAGAATTAAGGAAAATTTGACGAGATATCGGAGTCGGCTGAGTTGAATCTGTATTTAGTGGTGTTTCTTTTTTACTGGATTCAGGTTCATATTTTTTATTATGTAGTGATTGATTTTCATCACTGTCGCATTTGCAATCATTTTTGGTATGTGAAGTATGACTGCTCTTCCTTTTTTTATTGCAAGTCTTGCAAATTTTTTTATGTTTCGGACGCTTGCGCTGACTAATATTAGATGATGCGTCTGTATCCATACTGGATTCATTGTGTGAAATTGTAACATTACATGCTACGTGAGGTACAGAACCCCCGGGGTCCGGGGGCTCGTTCATGGTTAGAGTTTTTTTAAAAAATTAAATAATAAAGACTTACCAAAGAATATATTAAAGAAAAAGAACTAAAGAACTAATAGGAATAGTTAAAATACTAAAATTTACCAACTCCACTGATAAATGGAAAATATTGAAAATTTGCGCTAAGAAATACACCCGCCGTTTTCAAGATTTCCCGCGCTTCTTCATGAAGATTTATTATGAGCAGTCATTTCAAAGTTGTACAGATAACGTATAGCATTATTGGTCTGTGGCATTATTGTTCATTTTTTAGTTTGATAATTGGAGCAGTCTAAGATCATCAGCAGTAAAAAAAACAGTACAATAAAAAAGATGACATACATCCATCTTTTACGATAAGTACCGATTGGATTTGGATTAAATTTGCAAGCTGATAGTTTCGACCCTTGTTCAAATTTAGTTACCTACTACTATATTTTTTACGGAATTAAGACAAATAATGCTTTTTACCGCGCTATATTTCCTAAGCGGGCGGACCCGCGGGAAATGATACTCTGAAAATAGAAAACACTTTTTACTATACGGTTTCTATGTTATTTGCTAGTTAACTAAATAGCAATTAAGTTGTAATAATACAACATACTTAACGCACTGCTAGATACCATATCACGCGAGAAAACGGGGTATTGCCGTGCAATTTTATACGATTGAATTCTAAAGTATAGTGCATTGGCGAGAAATATAATTATATACTTATACTGCCATGAGAAATGTATGGAAATAATGCATTTATATTACTGTTTTATTTAAAAAGTAAATACCTATTCCAGGCGTTTCAATTTGGTCCTCTGGAGTATCAATGCATCTGGCGGCAATGATAACTTACAGACAGACTGTATGGTACACTACATGCATACTTCAATAGCCTATACCTTGAGCTTCTTATTCGGGATTGATTTTTTTAAATACTTTATCTTAACGATAAGGCAGACGGGCAACCTGATGGAAAGTAGTCACCGTCGCCTATGGACATTCGCAACACATGAGTTGCCAATGCGATACCGGAAAATGCCAGGCGTTGATAACTGATATCAGGTGGATAGATTTTTGGTCGTATTCTTATTCTATATGACAAAGATACATAGCTCAGCTGTAGAGCCGCACGATCATAAATAAGGTATATTAATAGAAGAATGATCATGGTCCTTGATCGACGTCCATAACCTATAGCTACGTATAGGTTTGTTAAGAGAGGAGTCCAATAGGGACGGTCAGGTAAAAAAAGATCATTTAGCTTCTTTCACACTGTGCAAAGGGAACGAGAGGTATAACCAGTGTAGTTCGACCGGGGAAGTACCACCGCCACATATATTTCTAGCGTAAAGCATTTCTTGCTTTTCGATGGAAGGGTGTGTTTTCAGGCAGACTTTTATATGAGGCGAACATCATATAGTCCTCGGGAGTTCGCATCTTTGATTGACTTCAGATAGAACCCATGTTGCATATGAAGTTACTTACAGATGTTCATGGGCGGCAGTCGAAGGTTCGGAATAAATAGCCTCTAAGTTTGGTCGCTAAAAATATAAAAAAAATCGTATTGAACATTTTTTTTACCTTGCGTTTTAAATATATAAATGTGGGAAACAAAATACCGACGCGGGAAAGCGAAGTTGTCGTATCTCGTGAAAAGACGTATTTAAGTTTCATTTACATTAAATACACTTACATAAAGTTTTTAGTTTAAAATTCAATATTTACAAAAAGGATACCATTAGATTGTCAAATGTTTTTTTAATAGTTTTTGTGGCTGGTGTGGTTGCATTCTCGAGATACAAAAAAAAAAAATACGGACGTTAATCTCCTCCTTTTTGGAAGTCGGTTAAAAAATGCTTTCCGGCGCCAATATGTAGTCAATTTACTTAGGAAGTACTGAACTAATTACCTACTTATAACGGAAGCTGAGATTTCGGAACCGGTTATTGGTGATTGGGAGAAAATGTCTGTCTGTCTGTTTCATTGAACTGTCGGGTAATCGTGAAATTAACGGAGATGCATTAAAATAATTGTCTATAGGTTTCTTTTCGATTTCCGTAAGATGAGTGGTGTTGTAAGTTTAAAATATATGTATTTTTTGTATGTATGTGTGTACGACAGCACTGACTAACAATATAACGTAGTACTGTAACCGAGAAACCAATATTTAGAATCCCATTAATAACTAAAGTTATTTTCGTTAAAAACAGTCTCTAGGCCACACTAAAACCCCCCCGGTGGCCGTCCTCGGCGCTATAAAGAGGACTCCGGGATCTCCAAGGGAACGCACCGGAATCCTCTAAGCGCGTTGCCCCATCGGGCTCCTCCCAGATGGGCGGCTAGTTGTTATGCCTAAAAACTATTTAGCTGCTAGATTATTAATAAGTATTTTAGTTTAAATCGGGGTTTTTGTTTTTTTTTCACTAGAACAAAGTAAGAAACGAACACGGAGTCCACATGACGTTAATTTGCCACTGCCGCCCATGAACATCAGTTAACAACTTGATATAGAACAAGGATCCTATCTGAAGTCAATCACATGTGTCGCTACTCCAGAGGACTAAGATGGTAAGAATCATATGAAAGATTGCACCCTCGTTTCCGCCACGGACGTGCAAGATGTGGAACGAGCTTCCTCCTGAGGTATTCCCGGGGCGTTATGACATTGGGCTCTTCAAAAAAGGTGCGAAAAGAGCTCTCCTTCAAAGCGATGCATTGCCCTCTGGTGATGCAAATGTCCATGGGCGACGGTGACTACTTTCCATCAGGTAGCCCGTCTATTATCGTTAGGTTTAAGTATATATATAAAAAAATCCAACTCACGCAAAAAATCGTTTACGGTAGTAATAAGTATTGCTGGCGTTCCAACCCAATCAAACTACACTGGTTTTAGCACCTGGTGTTGTAAAGTGTTGTAAAAATTAGCGCTGAGCGTCGAGTTCGGCGCTATAATTGAGCTTTTTTACCTTAACGCTCAAGCCAGCGCTCGAGCGTTGTCGAAACGGCTCGAGTCCTTAATGGAGCGTTGCCAAGCTGCGCGAGCGTCGACTCGAGCACTTCTAAGGTGCTCGAGCGTTGACTCGAGCATTATAGCGCCGACTCGAGCGTATTTACAACACTACAGTGGTGATGCTATTGATTGATGTGTTATACTTTTATGTGTTATATTATTAATATTTTGTGTTAAGAAAAATAGTGTTATTTTTATATTGAAAAAACTTCACATACTCGGAGTCGCCTGATAACCTTGTCCATAACAATGTAGTTATGTATTTGTATGCAGTTGTACCCTCGTTTTCCAGCCAGTTCTTAGAGCATTTTAAAGCAAATTCTCAGAAGCCGGTGAAGGCTAACCAATTAGTGGCTTGGAGATAATATTTTGATGATAGATTAACTTTTTGCTTTACGATCTGTTATGTATATGTTTGCGAAAAAATACGGTATTTCCTATTAAGGTACGGTATGGTTTAAAATTTTAAGTGCTTACTGATTCGAACGTAAAACAAAAAACTCGACTACTCTAAATTTTGCAGTCAGGTATTTCCTCCTTTAAGAATTTATTCAATTTAACAATAAATTTCGAAATAGAACTATACAAGTGTTATTGATAGTGTTACATTGTTATACCTAAGTCAATTTACTACCTTACTTATACATACCTTCGAAAAACATCACCCTCCTTCTAACACTTTGTGGACCGACATCGGACCGAGAAACAACTCTTACGCTTACGTGCTGTTAAAAATCCAAAAAGTATGTAAAAAAGTGATTATCAAGGCTAAAATTTAGAAACATATGAAGTTTAATATCTGAACGATAAAGTGTAATATAAAATATAGTGATTGACGACGTATATTTAAAAATACAAGTGAATTAAAACTTAAACACATAAAACTTTTAAAAAACGATCATAACGCTGCGCGCGAGTTCAGTGACCCCGAGCCCCTACTACTTCGGAACAAATCAGCTGAGCGGCCATATCAAACAACTACCTGCGGACATTGCTAAGAATCTCTCGTGGCACCGTATTTATCAAGTACTACTTTGAATCCATTGCCTGGTTCAAAATGAACTGCGCTGCCTGCAATCAAATTGTTGTACGGAAGACAGAATCTTTAAAATGTACACAGTGTCAGGCAATGTATCATCTTGCATGTTTAAATATCCCTTCGACATGTAACTTATCGGAAACTAAGAAGTCATGGCAGTGCCCATCGTGCGATAATATAACGAAGAGAAGAAGAAATGATAACACACCCATTAGAACCAGACACTCACCTCACCCAAATGAAAATGAATCTGATATATCTATAGAAATTCAAACGTCTTTAGAGAAGAAAATACCTAAAATAGATAATACTATGCTTGGAGATATTACTAGACTACTTGAAAGAAAACTAGAAGAAAATAAGCAATCAATTTTAAGCGAAATTAAAAACACTATCCAGAACGAAATATTACAAACAACTGAAAAAATCTTCCACGAACTAAATCTAAAAACAAACAAAATCATAGACGACCAAGTATCAATACACAATCAGATAGATATATTAAACAAAACAATAGAAAAAATCCACCACGAAAAAGATAAACTACAAGATGAAGTGAGACAAATGCAAAGTAAGTTATCAAGCATAAATAAAGTAGAAATACAAAAAAAGGACGAAATTACAAAAAAAGTAGTTCTATATGGGCTCACGGAATATGACCGCGAAACAGAGAATGAGCTTCAATATAGACTCATCAATATATTTCAAGAATTGTTACATATAGATTTAACTGGATACATAGAAGAAGTCACAAGGATTGGAAAAAAACCTAACCGTAGACCCATCATCATTGAGTTTCTGACCAAAAAAATGACGAAATACATTTTAGAAAACGGACGTTGCTTTAAGAATACAGGATTATTCGTGTCAGAATACCTAGAAGGAAGCAGGCTTAATCACAGAAAAAACCTCCAAGAAAAGCTACGTATAGCTAGACAAAAAGGACATCATGCAATAATAAAAAACAATAAACTTATCATTGACGGAAAGATAGATGTATCATCCTACCTTGAATCATCATCGACGGAGCAGCCTCAGCAATCCCAACCATTCCAAAGTCACAATCAAAGTCACTTACAAAGTCCTCATAAACACAGTGACAATCCAAATCCTGGCACTATTACTGCACAAAACACTCCTTCGGATCGGTATACCTTTCGCACATAAGGAAAAGAACTACAGCGTTTTGTATCAAAATATGCAAAGTTTATACAACAAACTTCCCACTTTACAAGCATTCCTGGATGGAAAAACCCGATACCACGCACTATGTTTATCTGAAACCTGGCTTTCTCCGGAAAAACTGCAATTAATTAATTTAAACGGATATAGCATCGTCTCGTCTTATAACAGACTAAACCGTGTTGGAGGCGGAGTGTGCATTTTACTAAATGATGACTTGGAATTCATAGAACGAAAGGATATCGTGGATATGACTATTGAATATGTATTTGAAATTTGTGCAGCTTCCATTTTGAAGATGAATGTTTTATTAATTGTTATTTACTGGAACAGTAGAGAGCCCGATCTTTTTTATAATCAATTAAAAAAATTGTTAAATCATTTAACTAAGAAATATAATTCAAGTAATATAATAATTGGAGGCGATTTTAACGTTAACATATTAGAAATGAATGAACAATCAAACTCACTGTTGCAATTATTTCTTGAATATAATTTTAATCAACACGTAAATGAACCGACCCGGGTAACGAAATCCACATCTACCTGTCTCGACTTATTATTTGCAAACTTTGAGAAATCGATTATAAAAACACAAGTCCACGATTACGGTTTCTCTGATCACAAAGGCGTTGTTATTGAAATTAAGAGTGAAAATTGTATTAAAACCAAACAAATACAATGGAAAATCGAAAAGAGGTTATTTAACCAGCGTAACATAACTCAATTTAAAAATAATATAAAATCTATAGACTGGCTAACTTTATTAACCGCGTCAAACACTATGAACGAAAACTACAACATATTTAACAAAAAATTACAAGAAGTGCTAAACACCTACATGCCTAAAAAAATTGTTAAATTAAAACATAATAAAAAATGCACGTGGCTGACACAGGGTATAAAAATATCATGTAAAAACAAAAGACTACTAAAAACATTTGTGACATATTCAAAAAACTCAATTCTACGAAATTACTTCAACCTATACGTTAAAATATTAAAAAAAACAATTATCAGATCAAAACGTAATCAATATATATCCCAAATGCATACATCCGAAAATAAAATGAAATCTATGTGGAAAATAATAAAAGAACGAACAAATAAAAATTTAACGAAACCAAAAATAAACATAGCTCTAAACATCCACAATAATATAACCACCGACCCGAGCCGGATAGCAAATCACTTCAATAACTTTTTTGCATCGGTGGGCGGAGCTAGCAGTGCGGCCAGCGCGTGCGCAGCGCGTGGACGTCGGCCGCTGCATCGCACCGAGCACTCCATGTTCCTTAGCCCAGTCGAACCGCGTGAAATATATCTCGTAATAAAAAACCTCAAAACCAAATACAGCCATGGTATTGATGAGCTCCCACCAATCTTAATTAAAAAATGCGCTGAAGAATTGACATTACCTTATTATATTCTAATAAATCAGTCATTATCAGAAGGTACGTTTCCGGATCTACTAAAAATTTCAATTGTCAAACCAGTTCACAAAAAGTTATCAAAACAAGACCCAAACAACTATAGGCCAATAGCCCTACTGCCTACTTCTTCTAAGATTTTCGAAAAGATTATGCAAACACGCCTAAATAAATTTTGTGAAAAATATGAGTTATACGATGACTCTCAGAATGGATTTAGAAAAAATCGTTCTACTATTCTAGCCGTTTACAAATATATACAGAAAGCACTTGACATTATTAACAATAAAAAGTATGCAATTGGAATTTTATTAGACATGACCAAAGCTTATGACAAAGTACAATTTAACATATTATTAAACAAATTATTTGACTTGGGCATACGCGGAATAGCTCACGACTGGTTTAGCTCATACCTTAAAAATCGCTCACAGATAGTGGAATTAGAATACTTTGACTCCGAAACCAGTATGATTAAAATGATTAGATCTAATTCTATTAAAATAAATAACTCAATCCCGCAAGGTAGTGTATTAGGATGTAACTTATTTCTATTATATATAAATGACCTCCCAAAAATAATAAATGAATTTTGTGTCCTATTTGCTGATGACATATCTCTCTTGACATCTTGCCAAAATATTGACAATTTAAATGAAAAACTTACTGACATATTTGATACTATAATTGACTGGATGAATGACTATAATCTTGACATAAATTTTAATAAAACAAAATTAATGCAATATAGACCGCACCAAAAAACTCCACTAGACATAAATTTTATATATAAAAAGTCAAAAATAGAGTGTGTAGACGCGTTTACGTTACTAGGACTGGAAATTGATACGAATATTAAATGGAAAAATCATATACAAAAAATTAGAAAAAAGTTCTCCAGTTTCATATATGCCCTAAAGGAACTTAGGAAAGCTACAGACTTTAGAGCTGCACTTTCAGCATATTACGCCTACGCATACTCATGGCTTAGGTACGGTATCCTTCTTTGGGGCAACAGTGTGGACGTACATCACGTCTTTGTGCTACAAAAAAAATGCATCCGTATCTTGGCAAATATTGACGAAACGGAAACTTGTAAACCACACTTTATAAGATATGAATTATTAACATTAACATCTATTTATATATTTGAGGCATGTAAGTTTATATTAAAATTTCCGCACTTTTTCACCACCCGCGATGAACAACCACGGCGATACCTAGGTCGCCATAAAAACCTATTGATAGTTCTCACCTCAAAGCTTAAACTATATCGGTCCGGGCCATATGCCATGTGTATAAAAATTTTTAATAACTTACCGGACGAAATAAGACGCGTGAAAAATGACATAATCTTTTTACCAACGTTACAACAGTACCTTATAAAAGAGTGCTTCTACGATTTAAAGGAGTACTTCGAAAAATAAATCTATTAACTATATATAAAAAAGATCGGTGTGCTCCTATTAAATTGCAATACCCTAACAGGGTTCATACTATGTGTGACTCTAAATAATATTTACCACCTAATTATAACATTCACTGTGTATGTATGCAATAAAGTATTGAGTATTGAGTATTGAGTATTGAACACAGGTAAATATGGTACCTATTATTTGTATTTATGTAAGGTAGAGTTAGAGAGCAGTTGATAGCCTAATGGTTGAAACTTGCCCTCTCAATCGGGAGGTCCGAGGTTCAAATCCAGGAAAGCACCACTGATTTATGTGCGTATTATACATTAATTATCACTGCTTTTCGGTGAAGGAAAACATCGTGAGGAACGCTACACACCCGAGAGTTCTTTAAAAAAAAAGTTCTCGGAGGTGTGTGAAGTCCACCAATTCGCACTTGGCCAGCGCGGTGGTATATGGCCTAAACTCTCATTCTGAGAGAAGACCTGTGCCCAGCAGTGGGACAATAATGACGTGTTGACGACACAAGGTAGAGTTATTGGTGTCGTCAACCCATTATTGTCACACTTCTGGGCACGGGTACCTACGTAGTATATATCTGTGCCTCTAGTGAAAAACGGTATAAGTCTTGGTTTGTCCATTTAACTTATTCTGCCAAACTGTTAAGCATATAGAGATATAAAGGTAGATCTCCATTGTCCGAAACGATTTCCAAAACGATATTTATCGATAGGTCTGAGCTAGAAAAACTGAGTTGTTTCGTTCTAAATACTCAAAAATAAATGTACTGGGTACATTAGTTACTACCATAGCAAAATTGTGTGTTCATTACAAGAAGATGTGTCGAAAATTGTAAAATATTTACAGCACGTTTGTGAAACGCGTGTAGTCTGTAAAAATACACCGTGTGAATATTCCATAGAGATCTCTCACCACATTCTTTAAATCATAATAAATAAGCGGAAATAACAAGATAAACGATATGTTAACTATTTAATTGCAATTAATTTAAAACAGAATCAAACGTGACAAGTCTGTGCATAAATTACTTCCACGTGACTTAGTTACAAACAATGAAAAAATATCTACATTCATTTATCATTGTCGTGATTCTCAAATGGTATAACAACATACGTATGCATTAGTAATGTGAGGACTATTCGCTTTCCTATTCGTGAATATTTGCGTGTTTTTAGATATTCACATGTCTCAAGAATTGTTGAATATTTTGCGAAAATTGAATTACAGTAGGTACTTTGCAAAATGGTCGCCAAATCTATCTAATGAAATCAAGTGCAGTTTGTTGACCAATAAAAGGCCGCTAAATCTAGATCCTCCTACTCTCTACGCCAAAAACCGAAAAAAACGACACATTCGCGAATGTCGATAACAGATTTTTTTATCGGATTGAAGTAGCAAACGAGCGTGCAGGCAACTTGCTGGTAAGTGGTCACTGCCGCCCATGGACATCGGTGAGCAACTTCAAATAGAACATGGGTTCTATCTGAAGTCAATCACAGATACGTTGCTACTCCCGATCACTAAGATGGTCGCCTCATAATTAAAGTGTGCCGGCAACCACACTCTTCCGTCGAAACGCAAGAAATGCTTCACGCTAGAAATAGGTGTTGCGGTGGTATTTCACCGGTCGAACTACACTGGTTCTACCACCTGTGAGATATTCGCATTTGGATTCGCATTCGTGAATGTTCAAATAGTAACATTCGTAACATCACTAGTATGTATATATTGCCTACATGAGGAAAATCCCATACAAGTTACCAAGCGAAGGACCTGTTTGCTATCATATAGTTTTACGAGTATTTGCATCTCAAGCTTCAAAAAAATGTTTTTCTTAGAATCGAAATAAAATTTGTTATTCGCATCGTCTCATCTAAAATTAGAATAAATATTGGTATATCAAGGCTACGTTTTAAAGAAGACCGGTTGGTTGCTTGTTTTGTAAAAAATTGGATTTAGTTTATTCATATATAATCTTTTGCATTCCCTAATTCTAAATTGTTTGGCCGTGACCACGATTCATGCAACTGGGTCGAAATATCGGCAGAAAAATCTATAAGAATTCATAAACCGCATATCGTGAGTACCCGTTAAGTATTCTAATGTATCAATTCCGCGATAATACTAGTCTAAAATCATAATTCCTAAAAATCTGTGCGAGTTATTTTAATTCTTCAAAACAATCAGCGTTAGCTTCGTTTTCGTTTCGTAATTAATGTCGATTATATTTTAGAACTAGCTGTACCCGCGGCTTCGCCCGCGTAAAAATGAGTGTATCGCAAAGTTTTTCCCGCACAAATCTCGACCCCGTTGAAATTATATGATAAACAGTAGTCTATAATTATGTTATTCCACAACCTTTTCTATAGTGCAAGTCCTATACAAATGAGTTTAGCCACTCGGCCGGCGATTACCCGGACATACAAAGAGTGAAGAAACGAATTTAAAGTATGTATTTGTGGTTAGTTAGGATCATAATTGTTATGTAAAAATATTATAAAAATTAGACAAATTAAAATTGGAATTTTAAAATTAGTGTTTCGTCGCCCTTGACGGAATTATTAGTATTCAACATCAACATTTAATTTATCGATAGACTTCGTAGTTGTTTTGTAAATAACGCCACCTATCGTATTCAATACATTCAATGTAATTCAACATAGTAGTGGATAGATGGCGCAAGTATACCTAATATATAACTCATCGGTAATTATCGTATCGGTAAAATTAAATCAAATTTATATCACATTTATTTGTATGATAATTAATTGTTATCGATTTATAGGTATGTATTATATTTCATAATGAACTAAGGATCAGGATGACATCAGGGCAAAATGGCTAATATGGCGATAGTTGGAATTTGGAATTAAACAAAAGTCGCGATATACCGAGTGAACAACTTCCGACAGAAGGACGGACGAATTACACCACGGACACGTAATGAAACACGTCAAATCAGTGCGAAACTTAATTTAATAAACAATTGTGCCGAGGTCTTATAGAATCGGTGCGTGATCTCGAAAGCGTGTTTCAGGCCACTTTTGTAGCGCCATCTAGTTCATTGTTGGCGAACTAAATACATTAACACCGAGTTTACAGATATATGTATGCTGTCGACTCAAAATCAATATTTTTTAATGTTTTATTAATGAGATAAGTTTTCAATCAAGTCTATCTTGCCCCTTGACGGAATTTTATTATCGTACCCTTTGAAGGAAATTATATAATTTGATATCTCTAATAACTTTAAACGTATTTATTTGATGCATACAGTGTAAAAGACAATTTTGATCTTTGTTATAATTACGAAGCTAACGAATGCATTTATTTACATAAGGATTAATACTGTGCAGCGGACAACAGACTCGAAAATGACGTTTATTTTTAGTTATAACATGGAACATAAAAATAATTATTGTGAGTTAACTATATGAGATATAGATATTATGCTATCGTGGATTTATTTTATATTTAAGTTTGCAATCCAGTATTTCGTGGCTCATAACGAAATAATTAGTAACTCAACATCAACATTTAACTTATCGATATTACTTTGTAGTTGTATTGTAGATAACGCCATCTATCAAATGTTCATTCAACGTAATTCAACAGAACAGTGATAGATAGCGCAAGTATACCTAATATTTAGCTCATCGGGAATTCCAAGTAATATTATTCGTATCTTTCGCATTATAAATACATTTTCATATTATAAACCCATATTATGGGTAAATTAAATCAAATTTATCTATTTGATTTATCTATTTGAATGATAATTAATTGTTACCAATTTAAATGTATTATTTCTGAACGAACTCACGATGACGTCCAGGCCAAATGGCCAATATGGCGATTGTCATTTGCATTGTAATTTAACAAAATTCGCGACATATCGAGTTTTACGGATATATGTTGTCGACTCAAAATCAATATTTTTTTAATGTTTTATTATTCACATAAGTTTTTAATCAAATCTATCATACCCCTTGACGGAAATATTAGTACACCTCTTTGTCAAAAGCCAATATGGAGATTGTCATTTGCATTGGAATTTAACAAAATTCGCGACATACCCTGTTTTACGGATATATGTTTTCGACTCAAAATCAATATTTTTGAATGTTTTATTATTCACTTATGTTTAGTACAACTCTTTGTCAAAAACGAACTACCATACAAACATTTATGCTCGATTTTAACATTTTCAACCCATTTTTTGAAATAAAAAGTAGCCTATAATGGATCCCAAGGTCACCACTATCTGTGTACATAATTTCATAAAAATCGGTTCAGTAGTTTTGTCGTGAAAGAGTAACAGACAGACAGACAGACAGAGTTACTTTCGCATTTATAATATTAGTAGGGAAGTAGGGATTGGTTGTATTAACAATATCGGGATATACTTTTTCAACTAACTCCTCCACATTTAAACGAAGACGTATCGATATAAAGATTGATTTTAACTTTTCCGGATAACAAAGCACTATTATCTACTTGACGTAAATCATTAGAAAATTGGAATATCACTGAACAGCGACATATATCCTAAGTTCATATTTTGTTTCATGTGGTCAAAGTTAAGATCTTTTAAGAAGTGCATCGGGATATTTGTGTGCGTAAATCCCGCATTGTTCTTTGTAAAGCAAAAGACATAATCAAAACACTTTTACAATTCATACGAACAGAGCGCACCCGCTCGCAGGGCGCTGCCGCACGCTCGCTTATTTTTTATGTTTTCTTTTAAGTTCCAACCTAACCTAACCCATCCTGTTTAAAAAGCTACAGCTAAATCCAACTCTTAACAGTAACATGACAATACTCCTGCATTTTCAGGGTTGAGGTATTCAAAGTGACACTTTTCATCATAGTGTTCTCTCAGGAACGGGTTGTAATGTATTGTAATCAATAAGTACCAAACTCATACGGCCTAAGTAGGTTGTGTATTAAGATTATCAGGGTTGATGAATTTATATGAATACATAGCAGACCCGGCCACGCGTTGCTGTGGTTAAAGAAATGTTACATAAACAAATTTAAAATTGTGTTATTTCGTATTTGTAAGAAATTAAAATACTACACAGTTGTTAGTAGACAACATGTACCATACAAACTTATAAATAAGGTAAGAAGGGCAGATGGTATTAAATTTTCAACAATGACATTTATAATTTTTTATTAAAAAAAAATTACATTCAATATAATTCAGCACTTCTCGGTGTACAATATTTTTAGTTCACCTGTCTTTATTTATTTAAATTAAAGTGTCGAATAATGAAGCACTATTAATTATAAAGCAGGAATAGTTTTATTGTTCATTATACTAACTTAAATTATTGTTCACTATACTATACTTCAGTCTAAGTAACCGTCTATGATAACTCCAAAAATTAAAAACAAAGAATATTGAGATTTAACTGTATTGCGATCACCACAACATAAAAACCACGTTAGTTTGTCTTTCCTACATTATGTACATCGACAAACAAAAGCAAAATAGGTTAGGTAGCGCCACCTAACTGTCACATCAGTACGAATTTAAATGTAATTTGCGTTCAAAAATACTTCATCAAAATAAATGTTTTCTATAAATAAAGAAAAATTGTTTGCAGTAAACTATGAATAAAAAATAACTTTAAGTAATATTGAGTCAACTGTTCGATTGATATAATTTTACACTTTGTTTTTAGGGATATGTATGTCAGGTGAACGCATCAATATTATTATCTTATTACATGTATTGTTGCCAGTAATAAATTAAAATTGTATGGATTTATTTATTAATAAAATATTTGTCCTTTATCTCATAAATTGCTTTTAAAATTATTTGTCAATTTTAGTTTAAGGAAATACGAAATTAAAATAAAAAAACTGACTAAGTGAAACGGTATTGATTTATCGATACATTCGGTTCATGTAGATGACCGTAACGTAAACAGCGCCATCTAATATCTCAGACTTATTACTATTTCGATTTGGCGGTAACGTGGCATCATCGCAGAATATACTGAGATACCTTTTTATTACTTTAGTAACTTATAAGGATATATTTATATCTGGTTATAATATTAAATTGTATGTCATATGAAATTTTAACAAAGCGCCATTAATACATTCGGTTCATGAAGATGACTGTATCGTAAAGAGCGCCATCTAATATCTCATATACATTATTTAGCGATAAGGTTGCGTATCAACGCAGAATATACTGAGATGGCTATGTATTAGGTACTTTAGTAACCTTTGATCACGAATATTTCTGATCGAAGTTAGTAACTTATACTTATCTTTGGTCATAATATTAAATTGTAGCTTATGTGAAACGGTTGTAATTTTAATAAAGCGCCATTACTTACTTAATCAAGTTAACAGATAACATTACACCGCCATCTGTTATTAGGATTATATAAAGCTAACAGCTGAAGCTAAAAAAATATTTGCAATTATACCTATGAATTAAGATCTTTTTCATCAGAATTTGTGTCTTTGCTTGGTAATTATATTACATACCCGAAAGTACTAAATAGCTAACTTCTATGGCTTAGGCTTGAAGCAAACTTCTATGGCTTAGACTTGAAGTACCCCTGCATCATCAGGGTTGAGGAGTTAAAGGTCAAAATTTTCATCATGGGTCTTTGCTTAGTAATTATATTACATACCTTAAAGCACTAAATAGCTAACTTCTATGGCTTAGGCTTGAAGTACCCCTGCATCATCAGGGTTGAGGAGTTAAAGGTCAAAATTTTCATCATGTGTCTTTGCTTAGTAATTATATTAAATACCTGAAAGCTGAAATCAAATGCCCATCTCGTATAGTTTAGGCTAGCAGTATCCTTCATCATCAGGGGTGAGGAGTTGAAGGTCGAATTTTTCATTTTGTGTCTTTGGTTAGTAATCATATTACATACCGCAAGCACCAAATGGCCATCTCCTATGGCTTAGGCTTGAAGTAACTCTGCATCATCAGGGTTGAGGAGTTGAAGATCAAATTTTTGTCCCATGAATTTATTTAACAATCTTATTATATATCCATAAAAACAAATTGACTTACTTCTACGGTTCTGGCTAGCAGTACCCCTGCATCATCAGGATTGAAGAGTTGAAGGTCAATTTTTTTAGGAAATAACTGCTTAGTAATCTCATTCTACATTCAACCCAATTGGACTCCTACAGCTAGGTTTGGCTAATTTAGTTAATTTGCTTCAAAGAAATGGATCCTATGATCAGAACCGTATCAAACTCATCAGAGTACCCTTGAAGTACATTCTTTCAAATAAAGTTAGAAAGAAATTGAGTTATTCATCTATTTATCGCGCACATCGTTAATGCAAATATCAGACTTATGCGCTTTTCATAGGGATGCCACTGTCAAAAGTGAACTAAAAATAAATGAGACCCCGTGACACGCACTACATTTCAAATGAAAAAAAAAAATCATCCAAATCCGTTCACCCAGTGCGGAGAAATCGAGTAACAAATATGAAATAAAAAATAAAAATAAAAAAAAATACAGACGAATTGATAACCTCCTACTTTTTGGAAGTCGGTTTAAAACTATGTTTTAAAATAAAAATCAAAGCGAAACACTAAATTTTATTGAGGTGGCCTCAAAATTGACGGACTTTCATAGAAACTTACATGTCCTATTTGGGTTAAATTGGGGGGGGGGGGGGGGGTCAGAAAATTCATTCTTAACTGACGTCTACGTCATAAAAGGAACCCCTAGTAAAAATCATATTCGTATCTTTAGCAGTTTAGGCTCTACGATGTTTATTCAATAGATGAGTGAGAGAGCATCCTTTCGTTTTTATATAAGTATATATAGATATAGAAATATAGATTTGTATAGTATCAAATAACATAGGTACACACATAACCAATAAGAATACATAACAAAGGAATACATTTTACAGACCATAACATGTTTAGTTTCAACCAATTCAACTATGCAGTTACTTATCATATTAACACTTATCGAACACAGAATAAATACTGCGTAGTTTTAAATTGATATAACTTTTTTATTTATAAACCGATTTACATAAAATAAACACTAAATGTTAAGTGAAGTTTCCCACAACACATCGACGAAAATTATATTCAAATTGTTTAAGCCGTTTCTGAGATTAGCGTTTTCAAACACACAGACAAACAGACAAACAGACAAACAGACAAACAGACAAACAGACAAACAGATAAACAGACAAACAGACAAACAGACAAACAGAAAAGATTTCTAAAAACCATTATTTTGGGTTCTATATCGTTTTAAAGACCTCTAGAAATGGTTTTCACCTAAATTTATTCCATGTACAGACAGCGACCTCTTACAGATTTATTATAGTATAGAAGAAAAGACAAATATTAATGGTTCGTGCCTTAAATAACTGCGCGTTTTTAGAAATTTCAATGCGATCCCAATTTTGCCGTCAAAAAAATGCAAATTTTGCAAAATGTGCCTTATTGCCCATATATTTGCATTTTAGCTGACGGCAATGCCCCAGGATCGGTGTTTATCAAAACAATATGTATAAGTCTATTTAAATATCGACGGATGTAATTTAATCACGAACGTATCGAATGTCGCGATGTGTTGCAAAACCAGTTTTTATTCTAATTTATAACACCGTTTTGCATAATTTTGTTACTTAAATTGCTGACTGATCGAGTGACCAGTTACCTAAGATTGAGACTAATTTAAAAATTATCAATATAGATCGCAACTAAATTGCAAATTATTAGCGAAGATTTTTGCTAATAGGAAACGGTTAAATAGAGATTATGTATTTTGTATTGTATAACTTTACTAATTGAATTAATTTAATTGTTTGTAGAACATAGGTAAGAATATGGATCGATTGGAGAGTTACCACCGCTACACCTATTTCTGTATTGAAATGGTTCTTGTTTTCAAATATAATTTTACTACTGTAGAGGCGACCATCTTTGTCCTCTGAACTAGCAAATGTTTTCTGATAGACCCTCTATCTTAAAATAAGTTGTTCATGTACTTACAGATGTTTATACATGGTATTGGCCTTACAGTCAGGTGAATTACATTATCGTTATTAACTTCAATCATATAAAAAATGTACTTACCTATGAGATGACGTTTATCCTCAAGAGAGGCAACACATCTCTATCTGAAGGTGAATTTTAGACAGAACCACTTTTGTAAATGGAGTTGAATACAGATGTTCATGTTGCAGTGACCACCAGTGATCAGGCGGACAGCATGTTTTAGTACTACTACGATTTGAAGTTGATCATTATAAATACTCTTTCTTATACCATACGAATCCCTCTCGACTAGGTTGATGGTGTAAAGGTACTTAAGAAATGCTATTGTGAATAAATATGGAGTAATCAATTCCATTTTGCTATGTTGCTGCAACATTACATGATAAATGGTTACATCCGGTACTGATGATCATATCAGATGAATGTAATATTCACGCCTGACGACCCACATGACGGTGCGCTCATCTTAGTGGGTTCGATTCCAGGCCAGACAGAAATTTGAATGATGAATTTAATTTCTGTTTTTGGTCTGAGAGTTTGTGTATTAGGCTTTGTGTGTTCGTGGCATCCACCTATAATAGAAAAAAAACGCACGCTTTCTGCACTCATAGCCCCACACTAGTATTTTCTCCTGTGTCGTGGGTATAGAACACACACAAGACGAACACCCAAAACAGGTCTGGTTCTCGGTGACTCAAAACATGAATCTAAACTCATATTCAGATACCTGTCTGGCCGGGAATCAAACCTGGGACCCCTTGCGCGTCAGGCGCGCCGGTAGGGTAACTGCAGCTCCGCCACGCCGGTCGTCAATATTAATGTGGGGCTATAAGTGTAGAATAACTTACTACTAAACACAGAAGTACGTGTAACCAAGTGAGCCTGTTTCTTTTTAGTTCTTTAGCCGTAGTTAAGGTCCCAGATTCGATACCCAACCGGGCACATATCTAAATAAGTTGTTTGTTACCATTAAATTTTATAAAAAAAATGGTCGTAATTAATGGTAACTTATAAAACGGACTTTTTAATTGTTTCCGGTTTTTATAAACACCAGTAAGCGTTTAAGAGGAAGTCTGTAGTGTCTAGCTATTATTATATGTTTTTAGTATCCGTGAAAGTAGTCCAAGCAGTAATGTCTTCATAATATTTAAATACATATAATGAAATTATATGTCCGTTTATCTATACATTTGCAAAGAAATTGGCAGACTATTGTATATTGGCAGACTATTGTATATTGGCAGACTATTATATTGCGATTTTCATCGCACAGTCAAAAATCATAAAAAAAATATGTGTTATTAGTTTTAACGATTCCGTTGTCCGTTAAAATCCATGTGGTTTATAAAAAAATGTTCTCTCGTCAACCCATTATTGTCCCACGGCTGGGCACGGGTCTTCTCTGAGAATGAGAGAGTTTAGGCCATAGTCCACCGCGCTGGCCAAGTGCGAATTGGTGGACTTCACACACCTCTGAGAACTTTTTTTTTAAGAACTCTCGGGTGTATAGGTTTCCTCACGATGTTTTCCTTCACCGAAAAGCAGTGATAATTAATTTCTAATACGCACATAAATCAGTGGTGCGTGCCTGGGTTTGAACCTCGGACCTCCCAATCGAGAGGGCAAGTTTCAACCATTAGGCTATCGCTGCTCTAAAAAATGTTACGTTACCATTTTTAAAACGTGGGTGAAACCACGGAGTACGCTCGTCATAATAATATGACGTGTGAGGTAACCTACAGCCATTCAACAACTAAATATTTAAACGCATTAATTCCGCCGGCACGTGGACTATTAATGAATGCATACAAATGAGCATTAGTTATATAATAGCAACAAATCGTCAGGTGATGGTTAATGCTTACGACATTCTGTGGACATCCGCAAGTGTTAAACCTACTTACTTGTCCAAGAAAATTTATGTAGGTACATGGGCATATATGTACAAGCAGGAGTTTGATTGTTCTGGTTCCACCCCTCTTTTTTTCTCTTGAGGAGGGAAACCTTTAATAGGTACCCGACGCCGTGGGAACGACGCAGGGTTATGTGGGATTTTTACTGCACTAAAACCCCCCAGTGACCGTCCTCGGCACTACAAAGAATACTCGGGGATCTCCAAAGGAACGCTACCGGAGTGCTCTGAGTGCGTTGCCACATCGGGCTCCTCTCAGATGGGCGGCTGAGCCCAATGCTCCGTCTGGTCTTTACGACGGTATGCGACCACACATACCGCCGTCCTTCGCGGGGTCGCCTGACAGAACGGTTCCAGCTATAGAACTACCCTTTTTTTTGTTTTTGACGGGGAAACTTTCAAAAAGTACCCGACGTCGTTGGAGCGACGCGGGTTATGTGGGATTCTTACCGCACTAAAACCCCCCCGGTGGCCGACCTCGACGCTGCGAAGAGGACTCCGGGAACTCCAATTGACCGCCGCCTGTGTCCGCAGCGTGTTGTCCCATCGGGCTCTTTCCTGGTGGGCGTGAACTGCTCACCGCACCTTCTGGGTTTTACGGCAGCATGCAACCACGGCAGGACGGTTCGAGCTTCGATTCTTACTTCCCGCAACCCCGGAAGACCCTTCTAGTCCACTCTTACGACAGGCAGGTAGCCCTATTCTGATCCCGGAACTACAGGGATAATGGATTTCTACTAATTCGTACTCTCCGTAAGTCGCGTTAAAGGCCTTCGTTCCAAAAAAATAAGACAGGACTGAAGATAAAGCTGAAACGATATGTGAAAGAACAAACCGTTATAAATACTATAACAAAATCAAAATTTTAGTTGATGTCTCTGTAATTTGAATATATTTTTTGATTGTAATAGGTACATTTTTTTTTTCTTTCAGTTTAGATAATCAGATTTTTATTTCTGCAGTAATGTACATACGTATATATAATTCGCAATTTTCGAAGAGTGCAAAATGCATTCTTATATGTTCTTATAGCGGGAATCATTTTATATGTTCCATTAACTGACCATAATCTCACATAAAAAATCTCAAATCATAAACAATACATTGTAAAGGATTTTCCACGCAATCAAAGATGTTTATTATAATTGTTCCGCTTAGCACATTAACACATAACTGCTTATTAACAAGTACCGCGAGAAATGTTTGGTTTATATATAATTTACTAGTTGTGCCGCACGGTTTCACTTTCGATTAATTTAGAAGAAGAAAGGTTAATAACGACTTATTTATCTGACAGTGGAGACCCCGTCGAAATCAAACCAGCTGTTTAGGAAATTAGCCAGAAAAAACAGATAAGAATTAAAACTGTGTTGTACGTATGCCAATATGGTCTAAACTCTCATTCTGAGAGAAGAATCGTGCCCAGCTGTGGGACAATAATGGGTTGACGAGAGACACGTATATTTATATATGCATTTAGTAAACATGTGTTATTTTGACATTACAAGCAGATATTATTTTTTTATTTCTTTGTAGACGTATAGGTATATTGTAGTAGTCAACGCTAAAAAAGCTTAACACAATGAAGACTCTTTTAAACTTACATTTTCTGCTGTTATGAACGTCGTAAATATTTTTACTTGAAGGTAAACTTTCTCGTATTAATCATAGTTGCTTAAAATGTTAAGCTAAGTAGTTAATTGCCTTTGACAGTAAAAATTGATAAGACTCGGATATTCATGAAAGCAAGAAACGCAACCATGGATCTAGTAATTAAATAGATTCCTAACGCAATGGTTATTTTATTATTATTATTTACGTCTACGAGTATCATATTACCATACATTCCGGCATTTCCGAACAATCGGAATCTATGTATGCTATCTGTATTGTTATGTGTCATGTATTTACCTTCTAATACAATGGATATTTTTTCCGAATTATCCTCCGTGCCCGTGGTTTCAACCGCATTTAAAAAGTAAACATAATTTTTAAATTTGAGATAACACTGTCTATATTTATAAAAAAATGTATAAACGTCGCTGGTTCGATTTTATTCTAAGTAATGATTATCTACTAGCCAACGACTGGTCACGGGTCCTCTCTCCAAATAAGAGAGCATTAGGCCATAGTCTACCGCGCTGGCCAAGTACGAATTGGTAGACTTATAAGAACCTTTGTATGGCAATAAAAATAATTTTTATTTAAAAAACTAAGAAAAATAAAAAAAGTCATAAATACACTCGCGATCTATTTATTTACTGTGTATGGAAAATGAAGTCGTACGTGCACAAGGCTACATACAGTTAGAGCATTGTATCTGCTCAACATTCAGCGTCTGTCGTCAATTAATGTAAGGTCAGGCACTACTTGGTAGACTAGTTAGGTTACAAACACCATCTCCGCATACGCATTATTTGTATTTTTTTTAAAGCAAACGAAAATGCGTGCAGCGTTCATATAGTACAGGGGTAGGCAGTAAAGTTAATCACGAAGCGTTGCTTTTCTGGAGATTTATAATTTTTTTATTTAGTTAATTAATTTATTCATTTATTTATTTAATAGTTGCACCAACGAGTA